>CM074576.1:132952109-133024609 GCA_037305975.1 Chrysolophus pictus | reverse complement strand
GGGAGACAATGCAGTCCTCTCCAACAGTTCACAAGCTCAGCACGACTAGTATTTTCATTCCTACCTTGTATGCATGTAGTGTTTACCACATTCGCAGCACTCCAATGGTTTTTGTAGGATGCAAAGGCTTGACTCATTCTAATTCTCATTTCTGCCCAAATTCCCTGGAAAAAGGTGTAACATTTCAGCCTGCTGTGTTCTGCCAAGGCAACACACCACCACAACCGTCTAGTGTGATCTGTGGCAGCCTGGCTGATAAAATGTAAATATACTGTAAAGATATATGAGTCTTGCAATTCAGAGCTGTCCTTTGGAAGGCAAAGGTCATGGATAAACCTGACTGGCATGTATGCCAAATATTGTTCATGGCTCCGCTAAGGTAAGCCACAACTGACTTGGAAGAGATGTGGGTTTAACTCCCACTTGTGTCATTAACAGGTACCCAAGGGACCCAACAGATCTATCGGTAGGCATTAGCACACATAGCAACATGTGAGCGTATGTATGAGTAAGAATGTATGTATATAAATACTCATTATGCATATTCATAATGGATTCCTGTATCTTACATTTAGGTTTTCTGTCCTGTCCTTTCTAGCTGTTTTCTCCTGCCCATTTTAATTCACATTACTTCAAAAAGTTTTCATCTTTTGGGCAGAAGACTACTTGTGATAATCTCTTTTGAAAAGTGAAAAACCCAGCTCACACTGCTCAAACTCTGAGTTGAAAACATTTCAGCCAATTTATGTGAGAAAAATTTTCAATGTATGTTCATTTTTTACAATTAACACTGACATTTATTTACTTCATGGCAATTTTTAAGATGAAGGTTTGAATTGAGCATGCTGGCTTTCATATAACAACAGTGAAATGGTGATAAAAATATTAATTGATACACAATTAAATTGAAAGTTATACATGTAATATTAAATTTCACCGGGATGTTATTTTTATGGTGAAAAATTAAATATAAGTTTGCAGAGGATCTATTAATACGTCAATATTTTACATTTCTTAGAAAAGATTTGTATATACAACACCTTGGTACAAAGCGCCACGTAGGAGATGAGATGTTACAGGCCAAGAATTTACATAGTGTATCAGAATTGGCATATGGTGTTTTGAGATCACATCAAACATCACGGGTTTAGCAAGTCTTAAGCTTTTAGAGGTCTAGACAAGATGTACAGTGAGGCATGTGTTACCTCGCTTCCTGGTGTTTGCAACATTGCCATATTTTGTAGCACTGCGTCTTGGATGCTTTGCAAAGCAGGCATCTTTTGGGCCAGGCCTCTGCTTGAAGGCCCTACTAGCAGCAGTTCAGCCCTTTGCTGCAGCAGTGCAAGCAGCTGTAATTACTGGCTGCAGGTGTAAATGCTGGCTCCTTTGGCCTGAGGGAACTGAACCTTGGCCATGATTAAAGGTAGTTAGCTATCCCTAATGACTACAAACATGCGGTGCTGATAATTACTACCACATTTCATTCCACCGCCCCTGAGGACTGACCTACTGCCAGCAATAAACTTAGTGGTGTTTTTTTTTTTATTTTTTTCCTAAAGTTTTATGCTTTTTGGAATTCAGTTTTACAATTATTTAAAAATCCCTAAAACTTTTTTAAAAAATAAGATTTTTCTAATCCTTCTTGTCCTTCTTTGATTCACTGTGACCTGTGGTATGAGAAAGAAGGCTGTAAAAGATCTGATAGGAGCCAGAAAGGGCAGAATGCTGGGTAATGATGAAGTCTGACCCAATATGGTGACTTTCCATAGTCCAATTTGTGCCAGTCATATCAATTCGTACATTACTTTGATGTTATCAAACCTGTGAAGCTACAGCTAATGTTACTCTTCACATATTAAAGTCAATTACGAGCTTATATACTCTGCTGCTTGATGGCCTAAATGAGCATATTCATGGTATGCACAATAAGAGCTGGTTATTTGATTATAAAGCAAATTAGGATGTTCCTATCGTTAGAATCTGCGGCTGCCTGCTCTGAAAAAGCAAGATGTGCCAGTTCCATAAAATGCTTATCTATTAATCAATTGCATTAAAATATAATCCCCTTTGAAGGTATGTGTAAAGGGCAGAGTAGCTGCAGGAGGAGGATTTTTCATTCTGCAGTAGAAAGACCCCAGTCCCCAGATCTGCAGGAACTGGTTTCTGGTACTACAACCATCATTTATTTTCCCAGAGGACACATCTATTCAGATGGTCTCGCTATGTTATCATTGTTTGTGACTTTTGCTACAGAGGTTGCTGTCTTAAAAACTCACTGAAATCTTTTCTCTCTGCCTTTATGAAAACATAAAGCCCAATTAAGGAAATGCAAACAGGAACTTCTTCTGAGCCTTCAATAACAACATAACAGATTGCAACACAAGGAAACAAAGAAGTGAACGTACGCTTAGTCCCTCTGGCAAAGAGAAAAACAAACTAAAAAACATGATCTCTTTGGCATTTAAAAAATATCTTTCTATATTGTAACATAAAAGAAAAAGTCAATAATGCAGAGCCGCTACTTAAAAAAAGGAGGAAAAAAAAAAAAGAAAAAAGAAAAAAGAAAAAAAAGATACTACAAGATGCTCCAGTCAAAATATCTCTTAACTGGCTCCAGAGGGGCAGAGTCATCCCTTGTCTGCTTCAGCTCTGACCAGGAGGTGAGGCCTCATAGATGGTAGTAAAGCAATGCCGGAAAAAAAGGAGTGGAAAGGGGATTTCAAGGTTGAAACATCTATACAACAGACTCCTTTGGGTCAGGCATAAAGTGATCAGTCAGGAACTTGTATTTTTGACAGAGTAGAACTGATTTCGATACTAGGCAACATCCACTACCAATTCAAGCTGGGGGATGAAAGGATTGAGCACAGCACTGCCGAAAAGGACCTGGGAGAGTGGTGTATGGCCAGCTGAGCGCGGGCCAGCAGTGTGCCCTCACAGCCCAGGAAGACAACCATATCTCAGGTTGCATCAAAAGAAGCGTGGCCAGCAGATCAGGGAAGTGATCCTGTCCCTCTACTCTGTGCTGGTGAGACCTTGCTTGGAGGTCTGCATGCAGATGTGGAGTCCTCAGTACGGGAGAGCCGTGGACCTGTTGGAGTCTATCCAGAGGATGCATTATGATCCCAGGGATGGAACACCTCTCCTATGAGGATAGACTGAGAGAGCTGGGGCTGTTCAGCCTGGAGAAGAGAAGGCTGCTAGGTGACCTGATAGCGGCCTTTCAGTATCTAATGGGTAGCTACAGGAAAGAGGGGGACAGGCTCTATAGCAGAGTCTGTGGTGATAGAGCAAGGGGAAATGGTTTCAAGCTTAAAGAGGGTAGATTTAGGTTAGATTTAAAGAAAAATTCTTTTACAGTGTGGGTGGTGAGGAAGAGGAATTGTTTGCCTAGAGATGTGATTGATGCCCCATTCCTGGAGACTTTCATGTTGAGGCTGGATCAGGCCCTGGGCAACCAGATGTATCTGTAGTGTTCCTGTTCCATCATCAGGGGAGTTGGACTAGATGGCCTTTAATGGTCTATTTCAACTCTAAGGATTCTATGATTTTCTTCAAAAATATTTTTTTGTACATTTTGCTGTTTTTGGAGAAGTTATTTTGCTAAAGGTGAAGATGATGAAGAAATTGTGGGATAATCCCATATACTTGAGGACAATTCTGAACATTCTAACCCTGGAATCTAAACACTGTTCTGCAAAAGAGGATTCTCAAGAGTTTGGTTTTCATGGATATTGACTGATGTGATTTTGGGAAAACCCATTCACCTGTCAGATGGTGATTCCTCCCTAAACTTTCCTCCTTGCTCTTTGCTTTGCTAACTTTCTGCATCTGAACTTTTCTGCCTAGGGGCTAAGTAATACTGAGAAATCCTTGTTTTGCATGGATCTTCTGCATATGTAAATTCCAACCTCATTTAGCTTACGTAATCTGTACAACACAAGACTGCGATTTTTCTATCCAGAAACAAGACTGGACTGCACAGTCTGAGTTTTTAAATGTGAAAATTAGGACCTTAAATCTGTCATTTGAGAATGTGTTAACACAAAGCAGAGAACAATTTGGATATGTTTGGAGAGTTACTGCCTGAGGGTCAATTGAAACAAGCAGATCTATGGGGCATAGCAATGGATAGGGTAAGCAATCGCAGGTGCAAATATGCCTGGGGCTTGTCTAGCTTATATTAAATTAAAAAGTTTGATAGTGCTGATCATTTCTGTGCCTTTGCATTCTAAACAGCCGCAGGCATTGCCTAAGCATTTCAGTTGCATGCTGGTGGGTTGGCTGGGACCCTGTACCAGGAAGGGTGATAAAGGGTGGAAGGACGCAGAGGTGCACAACACCATTTTTGAGAAAATAGGTCTGAATGAATATCCAGAGGTCAAAAACAGAACAATTACAAGCCACAGAGTGCACCATTAACAAACCTCTGTTTCCCAGCATTTTTTATTCTTTGGAGTCAAATCCCAACGTACCTTGGTGCCAATGTTCCTACATGGGCTGACGGAGCCAAAACTGCTCCTGAGGGCTCATGTGGGGCAAACAAGGTGCCAACCCCTCTGCAGCCCCATTCTGAATACAGTGCCTTACTGTACACATCCTTTTGCTGATGTCTTAAACTAATGGACTGTCTGTGTTGTCCTGGGGGTAGAGGACTGCAAGACAAAGGCAGGGGGGATTGCTAGGGACAGAAACATCTAGAAATGCTACAACACAGTCTGACAGCTTCATTTTGAAAGTGCTTATTTTCACTGACTTGCTTGTTTAAAGCACAAGAGGCTCTAAGACTTCTAAAAGTCAGATTTCCTATTTTTATCTGATTGTGCTCAATCTTTGTATGTGAGTTCTTGCTGGGCTGCTTTGCTGCTTGTAGAAATAAACCATGTTGCAGTTCACAGATGTGTGTGGATTAGTAATACCTAATGGACTGAAGTCTAATTGGAGGGAGAGAGATGTGCGTAGAGAAGAGAAGCCTCAAGGAAGACTATTTTTCAATGTCTTTAACAGAGATAAGCGGTCACGATAACTTATCACAGTAAGTTTTCAGCTCCAAAAATCTACATTCAGATTTTGGCTGAGGGGAAGTCAGTTTGCTGACGCTTGAGCTAGCTTCCAGTTGAGTTTTTCTGAGCCCTTCTGCAGCATGCTGAGTGCTTGGACCAGCCAGAAAGCTGAGCCGGGACCGTGGCAAGCAATTGATGTAGGATGGCAGAGGGCTGCCTTCTGCCATCCATTATTCTTCCCAGAGGTAAAATCATATCTCTGCTGCTGTCAGCAGCAGCGCTCCTTTTGATTTTAGTGAAGATGAATCTGATTTATATGGGCCTTGTGTATGATCGGTGGTGTGACCAAAGCAAGAGTCTGTAATAGATTTTTGGTCTATTCCTATCTTCCAATGAATTAATTAACTAATTGTGAACAACAGCAAAAGAAGAAGCAAACATCAAATTTCGGAACATCAGTTTGGAGCTGGAAAGAGAATGAGGTGTGGATAAGGTGTGGATTTTACACAGGCCTTTGTGTTTTCAGCGAGATAGCATCACCTATAGAAGCAATCTCTTCTGCTATGCATTGGGCAGTACTGTGTTAACGGAACTGAATGATTTGCTTGTGAAAGGCACGGCTGGGCAAGAGAGCAGCTGAAGTAGAAATACTCACTGTACTGGCTGCTGTTATGTCCTCCAAAAGAGTCAAAATACACTTGTTCCCAGTGCTCTCTGTGCATTGCAGGTAGGGTAGAGAGAACCCACCAAGAATGTCACGCGGGCTCATACACTTGCAGATCTGTTTGGTTTTATCTTTGCCTTGGGAGGGTAAGAAAAGACAGCAATAGCAGGTCTGAAGGTACCAGCTCTTCATACGTCAGATGCGGCATTTTCTTGTTCTGTGAGTTTAGCCTTAAGGATATTATTCACTCTCCCTTTCAGATCTTTCAGTTCACATCTCATCTGCCTCTGCTTTGTGTAATCAACCAATTAATAATGGCTTGAGAAGCAGGCAGGGATAATTGGCATCCACTTTGTAAAAGAATAATCGTGAACGTGAAAATAAATTGTATGGATTGTAATTGTTTTCCTTGCCTCTCATTCTTCTGCACCACATTAGTCCTTGTAGCACCTCGGGGAAGAATATAATGTAAGATGGCCATTCTGGGTCAGGCCAAAGTTCTCATCTAACCAAGCATCTGTCTTTCACAGGGACTATTAAAAGGTGGTTTGGAACTCTGTTAAGGAAGAGAGGGAACAATCCTTTTCCCAGTACTTCTTGAGTCTCCAGCAATTAGTGTTTTGGAGAATTCCTAAGCCAGAATTTGTACGTATATTGCAGTTCTCCTGTTTAGGTATTTTATATGCTTAGCTGGCTGTGTTGCAAAATCCCACAGTTACTACCCTCACAGATCCTGTGAGGTAGAAAAGCGGTATATTATCTCCACATTATGGATTTTGAACCGAGGAGCAGAGAGACTTGAAATGCCACCATCTAAAAATAGATTAGAGCTGTTACAGTTCATTAGCACAATAAAAACTTTGGAACAAATTGATACCCATCCTGTTCTTAAAAACCCAACCTCTCTATAAACTTCCTATTACAATGCTACACAATGAGACAAGGGTGACTGCAGCCCTGAAATTTTATGATAGTTCCATGTGGCTTCACTATCCCAGTAAATGCCAGCACTATGATCCTATAGTATGACTTCAATTATGCAGAGTTGCTTCAAGATGACTTTCAGACTCCAAGAGCAGGTATCCTCAATTAAAGAAGGAAAGGGGTACGGACATGTGGGATGTTCATCAGAAATGTGCAGATTGCTTGAAGGGATTTGCATTTTGTTGAAAATGTCAATAGTTCCTGACACTATAAGAACTTGTACTAAAATAGATAACTCCTATGTTAAAAGGAGTTCAGTAAGATGAAAAGATGTATACCAGGAGGTCTAAGCTGGCAGTAGGCAGGACACAAGGAAGATTGTTTTATCATTTGGACTCCATTGCCTTGGTGTAAAAGATATAGAGAGTAAAATGCACACTGGGACCCAGGTTTGTGCTGCTGTTGCCTTATTGTCTAATCGTCAAGTGCTTGGCTTCATTGCTATTATGTGCCTCCCTTGGTGAGTAGTTGGACTGAGTGATATTGATGCTACTTTATCATTTACATGATGACTATGAGACTGTAGTACCAAATGTGAGGTTGTCATTCTAAATTAAAGACATTTGTTAGTTCAGCATTTATTAACACCATCCCACCTTGCTTTATCTTTTCTTTTTTTTTTCTTTTTAATGAATATCTACTTACTGTCAAAAGGCTACTGTACAATGTATGCTAAAATGCTCTTCTTCAACAGAAAATATAAAAATACTTTGGTAAATTATTCTTGTTGTTGTTCTCAGATCTCATGTTTGGCTAACTGTAAGACATCTGATTTGGATACCTGGATATTATACTGCAATCATACATGGCTAATAAGCTATGAAGTAGGCATTTTTAAGTACCTTAAAGTTCTTACTAATGTAAAAGTTAAAAGGCCCATAATACTTTTCTTATTCTGTTCATCCAGAAAGTTGTTACTATACCAGCAGTGTCTTGGTTGGATACATCTGACAGCAGGTTTAATGACCTTGATATCAAGAAGAGCTCAAATAAATGGTACAGATATTGAATAACTGATTAGGATGCTTAGTAATAACAACGGAACACAGGATATAAAGAAAGTTTCTCAACAGCAGAAAAATGTTAAAAATATGATCTCTTCTTTAAAAGAGTGAGACATATATACACATTTTTTCTTTGACAAATCTTCTGATAGGGTTTTTTCTTCTGTTATTTTACGTATGCGTTTCCTCAGAGAAACCAAACTGTTGTGAAGAACGTGAAGAAAAATAATGCCTTATACAGTGTTGTAGACTATAGGTAGAAAGACTACTTTCCTGCATTGGAATGTAGAGACACTTTCAAGAAAAACAGTACTTGTAAAATGACAAACACACGCATCCTGGATCCCAGCTGGTCACAATGGCAGATTCATCTTGTACTAATGCTTGTGCTTCCCACTCTTGTTGCCAACTAATTTGCTTAGGTGGTTTATGCGAGAGGAAAAGTGAATGCTTATGGTGAGATTTAAATCCCGACATGCCTGATATCATCAACTTGGCATCTATGGGGAGAGATGGTGGCAGGACAGGGACACAAATTTGTTATCTCATTATCTTTTAATTTGTATTAGAAACACTTCCAAATAGTTGGCCTTCCATAGTGGCCCTTCCTAGTTATTTCTCAACAGGGGAGCATAGCGCATTGTTAAGAGTAAATTGCTCTTGGCTAGTTTTTCAAAGTAATTTGACAACATAGTTTGATTTTGCTCTAACATGATCTAGAAGCAGTTTCCCAGTAGTGGGACGAAAGGGAATCTGAAGAAACTATTATGTAGAATTCCTTGCAATTTGCTGCTTTCTTACACCACCTATAATGTTTTGCTCAACAGTAGCAATCTTACTAGCTTCAAACACTCCACTTAGATGTGTTCAGTGATTACATTAACTGTATGGATTTCATACATTAGATGAGACTCAGCTTAGAATACTAATGTTATGTGCTTTACAATAATGCGGTGAATCCCAACTTCATTTTGATTGCAATAATCTAGAGTCAAATGTGCAAATCTGTGCTAATTTAAGTTGATTTTACCTTTATCATTTTGCATATTACATGATCTTGAGCCACACAAACAAAAGCTTGTTTGGACTTACTGTGCTTTCCTTTTCAGAAAACAGAATTCTTTTTAATTAAAAACACTTTAAAAAAATCAGTATGTGTAATTGCTAACACCTGCTATGTGTTACTAACAGATGTTTCTTACTTACCTAAGGGAACTGTTATAATTACACTATAAGCTTATTGAAATGGCATTTAACCAAGATAGTTTAGGAACTTTAGGTGGTGACTTTGTGTTCTTTTATTAATCTTTCCTATAAAAAAACTTTAAGTGATGAGCTTTTATTTTTTTAATTAATTAAGAAAAACAAAAAAAGTCATCTCTCCTGAGTCTCCTCCCCAGCCCATTTTCACCAAATGCAATTAACCAGAAATAAACTTTGGAGCTTCGGTCTTTCCTCTCTCTTTGATCCATCCATGAGCATCAAGGAGGAGTACGTGTGCGTTGTGCCAGGCATAGCACTGGAAAAGCTCACGTTCAGGCAGTGATGTGAGAGACCTTAGAAGTCCTGCTAATGGTGGGGTTCAAGGAACACAGGCTGGCTGTGTGGTGTTGGGAAGCCCACTGAACCTCCATGCCTCTGTGCTCTCATTCATGAAACACTGGTAATACCAAAGTCATGGTGTGTTGGGAGGCCCAAGTCAGAGGCATGAGCGCGGCACTTTGTTATCTTTACGTTAAAGTACGGGCTGGCCATAGCAGCTCTAAGTGCTGACCAGTGGCTAGCAGCACGCAGACAGGAGGTTGGCCTCCTCTGCGCCATGGAGGCCTGCTGGCCCGCTTCCACTACCAGGAAGCGCTCTGCATTCCCACCCCTTCCACTCGCTTGCAGTGACTGCTCCGTGTTCTCCCTCTGCATCTCCATTTATGAAACTAATCACACAATTACCTGCAGGCATGTGTTAAATATGACACTGGTCTCCGCAAAATAATGGGCCAATTGCAAACAATGAATAAAGAGAGGCAGCTCCATTTATAACTGCTGTTTCAACAGAGCTGTGTTGTAATCAAAGTGATCTGAGGGTGACTCATTAATTAATTGATGTTCTTTTTTATTATGTGCTATTGAGTTAATGAGTAATTTGTGCTAGATAACTCTCTGAACACGCTGATTACGTGAGATATTTTCTGGGGCTTTCATACCAATGACACGCTGAATAGGTGGAAGATGGTATTTGCTTATGTATACTCATTATTAGCAGGTTGAGGATGAATATAAATCAGCAGAAGGGCATTTTAAAAGGTATTAGATACATGCAACCATTACTTTAAGGCTTTAAACAGATACTCTGAAGCTTTTAATGCCTTAAATAGTATTAAAATCACTTTCTTTATAATACTTCTATCACCCACAATTGGCAGCTTCTAGAAAGGGTGCCTACACAAAAGATTTTTACTGGGAGCATGTTTGTGCTAATGGCCTATTACGTTACACATACTGTATTTTGGTTTCCTTTTGCAAGGTACTGAAGTGAACAGTAAACAGGTTTGGTCTGCATCATTGGACTGAAGTAGGAGAAATGTATTAAGTGAATATGTAATTGGCTTTTTTTATCTAAAGTGGTATTTAAAAGAATAAAAACACTGTTCTTATATACAGTACACACTTTGCCTTCTGTAGCTTGAATTGTTAAAGCTTTTGCTTTATTGAAACCACAACATCTTCAATGCCATAGGAGTTTTTTATTCATTAAACAACAAATGGCTAAATTGATAATTTAGTCTGACAACAGCAGCACAGTGGAAGCTTTCAGAAGAATCAGCTAAATGTATAAAATTATACCCAGCAATCACTACAGACCTTCATTTTTGACAAGATTTGTTCTAGGTAGAGATGACTGTAAACTACCTACTGCTGAGAAAATTATAAGAAGCTGCTGTATATTATGTAGAAAAAAGCCTTTAAAGTACTTTATACAGGCTAAATCCTACCAGAGTCCCTGTTTGTTTGTTTCTTTTCCCCACATTCTCTCTTCTCACTGACCACTTTTCAATCGATTTTCCTCATTTTACATGTAGGCAATTAGGAACACTTGAGGGGGTGGAGGATGAATTTTCTTTATTTACATTACATGAGCATAAATTTGAGCATCTGGGGAGGGGGGGAAGGGGTGGCAGGAAGAGGCATGAAGATATGCTTATATTTAAAAAAAAAAAGTTAAGCAAGATAAAAATACAGTTAAGAAACAGATCGACTCTTAGCCCTGTTCACAGCTCCTGCAGAATCCAGGCCATCTTGATGTATTGCTAGTTGTGGCACAATAAGACACAGCATGTTGTGATCAGCAGAGGAGCTTTCTACCGTTGAAAAACAAGGTTATAATAATTCTCCACGTGGCTTAAGAAACAGCAGCTCAAGAATAATAGTGTTGTGTTTTTTGTTGTTGTTGTCGCTGTTGTTGGACTGGCTAAACTTAGAGATCTGTAGAGATAGAGTTAAAATACCCTAAAGACAGGAGATGCAAGTGGAAGCAATTTTGTCTGGCAAATAAGCATACACTGAACAATGGTCAGTAGCAGAATGTTTTACTATATACCAATGGAGCATGTTGACACGGACAGTGACGGAGAAGAAAAGCTAAGAAAAAACCCAGAGGAGTGGTCTGGGCTTCAATCAAAAAGATCAATAAGGCGGTCTGGCAGATAGTCTCTTTTAATATTGTCTTATGATATTATACTGTGGTGCTGTAAATGTTTCCATTAAATATATCAACTCCCAGCTATTATTTTAACAGCCAAGCAAGATGTAAGTTTGAAATACAGGAAAAAGTGTAATCAATCTTTGACCTACCTCAAATCTACATTTATATTATATCTCTGGATACTAATTCTAGATATGTAAGTGATTAAGATACAGATGATCAGAGTGCTCAGAGCAATACCATATGATCACATTGCAGCACTTCAAACATGCATATCAATGTTTTTTGATCCGCAAATCAGCTAGGACTGATAGAACTCTGAGACTAATTTTTTTTCCCTCTGTAGCAGGACCACCATTCTCTTCTCCATATTGAGCAACATATCACAAAATGCACACGTGTACATATAAGTAACACTGCAAGTAGCAATGAGCTGCTATTTTCCCATTTCACTCTCTTCATTTACCCCATGCAGAGCTGAGCAGTTGCACTTTGTGGTCAAGTGCTACAGCATTTACAGCTCTGCTAGTATGTATTTACCTTCATCCCCAACAAATCTCTTGCAGATCAGATGATTTTGGTACTCTCCTACCTCGGATCCATGGTTACTTACTGCACATATGAATGCTCTGAATTTCCCAGAATGTCCTAATGCTGCTAGTAACTTTTACGTGCATAGCTCTTGATTTTTGTAGAGCTGAACTGCTTTACAAAAGCAGTGTATGTATTTAGCCCCACTTGGCAGATGGGGGCAACTGAGGCACAGAGAAGTTGAGTGACTTGCCCAAGCTTATAGCAAGTCGAAGATAGAACCAAGGTCCTTTATTTCCTATTCCCCAGCCCTATTTCTGAACCAGGGACTTCTACCTAGTCTGTAATCTACCAGAGGAAAGCTCAAATGAATTCTTTCTGGCTTCTAACTGGAATAAACAACAGTGGCCGGAGGAGAAAATTGAAATTGGAATAAAAATAATACTTTTCCCCTTTTGGACATCCTTACCTTCACAGAGAGGACAAGATGTTTATTGCACTTGAAGATTACCTGGAAGAGCCCAATAATACCTCTGCTGCATTGATGCCTTAAAGACATTAAGAGACTGGAAGGGAGTGGAAGAGAGACTTGTGATGAGGAGGAAGAGAGTTCTCAAGGTAGGGCTAAATTTCATTTAAAAAGCTGTCTGAAACTATTTCTTCCAATTAGCAAGAACAGCCTGATGAGTCTTTTCATTTCTTGCTGGTCCTGTATGGGTAAAGCCAAGTTATGTGAGTCATGCTTATTTTTAAAAGGGTTCACAGCCAGAAACAAAACCACACAGTAACAATAGTCATTAGAACTAAATATCCATTTCTAACTCAATCCACCGAGCAGTGTACTTAAAACCACACACTAAAGGAGTTATCCCACTGCATTACAGTGTTTCTTTCCCCATCCCTAGCAAAAATACGTTGCAACAACAGGACAAGGGGAGCTGGGAAGGACAGCAGTGAACTTCAGCAGAGTTGAAGGTTCTCAGGCTAAACAAAAACAAGAGCTCAGCTTCATAGCAACATAGGATATTGGATGTTTCTTTTTTTTTTTTGTGTGTGTGTGTGTGTGTGTGTTGTTTTTTCAAATGCAGGCTGTTTCCTGGTGAGCTAGATGACAGTGGCAAAGAGAAAGGAATTAAATAGGCGTGTAACAACTTTTTAAACATTCATCTTGCTTTCCAATCCAAACACCTGTAAGCTCTGTCAGGGGTATGAGCACTTAAGGACATCCTGCTGATCCAATAGCTTCATGGCTTAAAAAACACAGGTCCACCTCTCCTAGAAAATGAGCTGACTGGCGACAGTAGGTGTCAACAATAACTCTACCTTGGTCAAAAAGATTTTAATCGCCAATACTGATGGGACAAAGCTGTGGGATGTTCTCAGGAACTAAGTACTTGTGGGAATGACTGTGGTAGCCCTCACTTTCTGTACTGGTACTTCAAAGTTTTGTCCCATCTATATCAGCATTTAAATTACCTTCAGCATGCACTGAGGCAGGTCCCAGAGAGCAGCCACTCTTCTAGTGCCAGCTCAGGGTCCCTTCCTTGATGCAAATAGACCCTTAGAGGGGGCTGCTTACAGTGCCTTCTAGTTTAAGTATTTTCCAGGGTCTGCTGAGGACACAGACCTTGAAAACTTTAGGGTTAAACCCAAATTTTAAAAAAGAAAAATAATAAAATAAAAAAAGAGAGAGGAAAGAAAGTGTAACCCTACTGTATTAAAAAAAAAAAAAAAAAAATTGAAATGCACATAAACAAAGTATTCTCCCTTTTCTCCCTGCCTTCAAATTAAATGTGCTCAGAAAAATAACATATATATATTTATATATATATATATATATATAAAATAAGATACCCAGAGGCACTGGCTTGCATTAGGACTTAATTTACAGCAAAATTAAAAACCAAATCCAGGCATTCTGAATGCCTGAGGGGCACAAAAGCAGCACCCAAGATCATTAACTTTTGTACCTTTTATAATATATCCCAAAACAGTCAGATTTCCTTTTCAAAATTTTGTAGTAAAATAAAAGTGCTCTTTGAGGAAAATCTTTGCAATTAAACAGCAGATGCTTAACCCCTGAAAAATAGAGGCTTATAACAGAAGTGCTGATAGACCCTTAACCATAGCATCAATAGCAGCAGGTGCTGCTAGAGTTATTAGCTTTCTAAATAGTTTTAATGTAAACAGTATTCTTAAGCTCTACGTGTAGCATAATGGTTGGGATTTGCTCTTTAATTCCTTTTACTAGAAAGATACAGCTCATTTAAAGTAGCTGATAGATACAGAAAGCATAAATATACAGTAAGTTTAGACACTGATTGTACTAAATGCAACAATACAAAGAAGCAAACAGGAACACAAATGGTAACACAATAAAACTGTATTACATTTGTGCTTCAAATATTACAATACATTATATACAATAGTCCAAAATAAACATCTCATGCCAAGTGACACAAAAAGAAACAAAAAAAAAACCCGAACAAATAAACCAAAAACCCCAATAGCAAGCAAAAGAATCCAGCTGTATGTACAGTACCTTTTTAATTAACATTCAACTCTGAACTGGAGCAATTTTCACTACATACAGATGCAGTCCGCCTTTTATTTCACGCAACCATTCTGTCTCCCTATATCTACGCTATTCAGTAGGTTCCTGTGTCATTTCTTATATACATGTTGAGCAAAAAAGATAAAAGAACATAGTGCTTTGTATTCTTAACGGTGCGGCATCAGATCAGCGAACCTGGGGTGCATAACCTTCTTTCATCAAACCCTCCTCATAGTCTGTCTGGCACAGAATCATGTTGTTCTTCAGGAAAAATTTGTCTCCAACGCAAAATCTGAAATTACAATAAAAGCAAAAAATAAAGGTAGTTTGAGAGCGAATGATATGACAAAGTCTTAAACATAAGGAATGCACAACAAGTGTTCACGATTTTACTGTACCCACCGCAGGCTCACACCTCCGCCGTCTGCTGCAGCACAGACAGACGGACCACGCGTGTCTGCGAGAGCTCAGCAGAGGAATTGCCCTGGTAGCAGAATCCATTCCGTGCTTTCAAAAAGCATGGTGCGTATCAGTGCTTTCGCTTCCCCAGCCAAAAGCTTCATTCAAAGCCCACCGAAGACTGTGGGAGTCTTGGATCAGGTCATCAGCAGGCAGATAAAACAGAATAAATAGCTAAGGCTACTGAGTTGAGTGAAAAGTAAATGTACTGCTTCCACACAAATCAGAAGGAAAACAAAGTGATCATATACAGGAGAATGCCCATCTGAGATGCATTATATTTATGTTGTACAGACACAGCAATAAGAATTTCTTGCTTTATATTCCAGCTGAATATTTTACTAGAATTGATTTAAACCGGTGTTTCTGAGAACCTTTCCTAGTATAAAAAAAGCTTTCTACACATTGTGATGCAAACTAGAGACACATACGCAGGTATGCAGAGAAACCTTTTTTTCCTTCTTCTCTCCTGTAGCAATTGATTATAAATTTAGTCAGTCAGCTAACTACTTTCTCTCTTGTGGTATCAGTATACATAGCTTTTTACGCTATTATGTGCATCAGAATGATCCGATTGCTACAAAATGCTATGAATTATTTCATTTGATTTTCTCTGATGGGTAGGAAAATCACATAACGTTAGCACTGCTGGCTGTCTGGCTTCAAACTTGGAGCAAAGTGGTATTTCCCATCTAAGCAACACTCTTGAGCGTGAGGAGGCTCTTCACCAACACCTCCTCAACCCTTCCCCCCAGCAAAGCTGGTGTTCTTGAAGATGCTTGGGGAACAAGTGAATAGGGCCAATGTATAGAAAAACAGTTTCCCTAGTGACTGCCTTGGCAGGGTTACATTCTTTTGTTTATGGTGAACTCTTCAGCTATAAAATATATGGGGAGGCACTGCTCACATTATTCCAATTAAAATGAAAGAAAGTAACCTAAATGAACCCCTTAACGCTGATGTGAATAAATGAAACCAGTTTCTACCCGCTAATTATGGATCTCACTACATAAAGTATTGTTTAATGTGTAACAGATTATAATGTCCTTTTTTGTATAATTTTCAAATGGTGACATCTTGGACACAATTAGGGTCAGATATAAATGCTTGTGTTGTTTACGGTAGATTTAACAACAGAGTAGCTATGGGAATAGCTGTATATGTATTTAATTGTAACAATTTAACCTTCACATGGTGGTGTCTGCTGTAGTTGACCCAGTAAAACTACGTAAATTACACAAGTTGACCTGCACGACCTCTGATAGTGGTCTCTCTTTATCAGATAGTCAATTCCTAATGATGTTCAAGCAGAAATCTTGGTGAATTGTCACAGATTAAATTGTGTATTGAAAGCAGTCCTTTAATGTTTTGTGAAGTTGGAGGTTTAAATGAGTAGCAGTTGGACTGATTTACATTTGTGAAGATTGGAATGCTAGACAAACAGTGAACCCATTTATTTTCCAACTGGGTAGCTTTGGAAATTTATCCTTATGCTAGCTAAATAGATAGAGGGAAAATAGTGTAATAAAAAAGTGGATTGAAAAGAATTAGCTCTGCTCTTAAAGGAAAATTGGTTTGTTTATTTGTGGACTTTTTTTTCTCTAGGATTACTGCCTGCTGCTGCTGATGATTGAAAATCGAGATTATGGAATGATCCCAAAATCTTTAAGTTATTTATGGTCAAGACAGATTTACAGAATTTACAGGTTCCTTCTGTCCTTTCCACCCCAATCCTGGTACATTGGGCAGTCAACAACAGAAAAGTATTTTGGGTATATGTGGTGAAATGTGGTGAAATCCTTGAAGCAAACAAGTTCTTTGAGGGTTTCTCTAGTTTCCATCTTATGTATCCTTGTCCACGGAAAGTATTCCAGACAAAATTTTTTTTTGTGCATTCTCACAAAAATGAGTCTTAACTACTGCTAATACCTGAAGACATTATTATTTTTTTTTCCTCCCCCAAAGAAGTCACATAAAAATTCAATAAAAAAATCCATCTTAGTTTCTCTTAAATGAACCTATAGATGAGTATGAAGCAGAGGAAATGAGGTACCGTGACAAATCAGCAACCCCACTGCAATTACCCCAACAACTACCGATGGAGCTCAAAGCTGAGATGTCCACCCCAACTCTAAACTGGGGATGTTATTCAGCTACGTGCTCCTTTGTGATCCAGCGTAACATAGAGCTTATCGGGATAATTTGTTTAAAAGATTTAACCAATAGAAAAATACATTGCTAAATGAAGTTCACTTGCATAGTAGTACTTTTACAGCTTCTTACTGTACCACTTGCATCAAAATCCTGGCTGAAGGATTCTGTTTCTCAGCCACAGTTTGTACAAAAGTACACTATCTACATGAGGGAGTCAGGTTGCCTTTCCCAATAAAAAGTGTCAATGTGTTTTGCTTTTGCTATGTTAATATGTCGAGCCAGAAATGCTCTACCTATGTCTACATGGCATTTGACAGCTCTATGCATGAGTGGCTTTAAACACACACAGTTCCACAAATCATTTACCTTCTGAGTGTGCAGCTGTCTTGCAGAGAGGCTGCCTGTGGCTTGCCCAGACAAGCTGGGCTGTGTGATAACCTGTGGGGTGAGAGTCTGTCTGCGTGGGAAGATGCTCTCGGGTTCATCTGGGGCTAGGTTTGCAAACTGAGAGGTGAGCCACTATGCCTGGGGGGAAACCTGCTTCTTGCCATACCTGTAGTCCGAATTCTTCATACTGTGCAAGCTCAGTGACCGAAGCACATTGTCCAAGACCATGGTGAGACTTGTGTGTATCCCTGAGTACTAAATGTATGATTTATGCATTCATTAGGTTACGAAGAGGTAAGAACCTGGTGAAAAACATCTAAATGTGGCATGCTAGCTCCTGAGTACAATGAGACAAGGCAAGGATACAGACAAAAAGCAACAAATTCTGTCCAACGTGTTCCACACTTTCAACCGTATCTGACTCTGAAAACCAAATTTACCTTCTTCTGAAGTCAAAGAGCTAAATCTTGTAACTCCTTCAGACTGCTTTTGCACACGCCAGGATTTAAACCTGGATCAGGTTTAAAATGGAAGGGCAAATTCAAGCCTTGCCTTCCACCTCTGGTAAATGTTTTCGTCACGGAATTGACATGGGATGTAAATCAGGACACAATTTGGGCACATATATCAAACAGAGTCAAGGAGCATATTGAGATGCAACTGGGTTAGGAGTATATAATGAGGCAAGACTATTACTCTTCCAGCAGGCAGATGGTAGTCTTCAGCCTTTCCTAAAACCCTCACCCAATTTATTTAATAGGCACGCAGGATGAACGGGAAAAATATACAATAGGCTGCATTAACATGCCAGATTGGACTTACCCCCATACATTGATAATACTACTTTTGACATGACTGTGACATTAGTAGAATGACCATTATAATTAAGCTACATTCTAGAACTCCTGTCATATTTCACAATGGCAGAAGGAGGGCCATTTATATTACAAAACGACCTCTGTTATCACCTTGTTTGGAGGGGGAAGGTGTTCCTAGACTAATCAAAAGTAGTATAAAACTTCAATTTTAAGAAATAGCTATTTCATTGTTCAGAAAAGACATTTAAGGAGATCTCACTACTGTCTGTCATCTTTTCTGATGTACGGGGTGCATGTCAAGGTACTGAAAACTTAAGAAAGTGAGAGAAATACTGCTGTGAACAAAGATGGCTGTGTGTGAAATGCTCCTCGGTAATGCTGCATCTTTGTGGTAGACAGAAATAAAATCTGGAAACATTTATTTGTTTTTCCTCAGCCCAGACTTACTCCACCCACATCCTTGCGCTCTGCTTTTTACACTCAGGGATGTAACTTGTCTTCTGCTTGTCTTCCTTTCCTTTTTTTAAAAGCTAATCTGAGTTTCCAGCATAACTCAAGTCCATGTTAATCTGTACGTAGCACTAGTAGAACTAAACTACTCTTGTATATCACTCAGTTCATCAGCCTGCACCTATGGCTTACTAATTTTAGTATTCTGTCAAAGAGTCCATTTATTATCAAAGGCTGGAAAGTGTAAGCTGTGGCTGGATTTGTATATTTTTACCAGTAAGATGTACTACATACACACAGAATATATAGTGTAATGCATAGAACTGAACAGTTCAATTTACAGTGACTAACCTCAACGTGGTCTGCTTTTTATTTATTATTTTTTAAAAAGCAAACATGAAAAATATATTAATTTTTATTCTAAATTTAAAGATAATAAATGAAAATAAACAGTACTGAGGTTTTCAGAATTTGTAAGCTGAACGCACAAACAAAAACCTAACATTGGTGTTTATATAAGCACGTTCCTAGCATCACATTCTCCCCCACCTTGACAGAGAACAAAGGCAGCACTGTGTGGGCATTTTACATTTGATACCAGAAAGAAGTGTCTACAGCTACATCAGGACAGTGATTTGAATGCGTATATAACCATTTTCAGCCCAGTGTCCATTAAAATAAAGGCTGCTTCAGATAGAAGGGGAGAGCAGTTGATTTAAATGCCCCTCGGTGATAGCAGATGGGAGTTTTAAACCATACCCCAAGTTGACTTCAGAGGCAGACAAAAATTATGGCAGCAGTATGAAACAAGCTGCTAAAGCAGCTGCAGAAATTGAAAGGAAGGACGTCGAAACTCTGGAAAGTGGAAAAGCCAAAGGCAGGCTGAGATCATTGCTGCAGTCAGAAGTGTCAAGCAAAGATGCAGCTGAGCCCACTTGCAAGATTTTCCACTCTATTTTGCCAATCACACACATGCAGGCTGACAATGTGTGAAAGGCAGTGTCTGTTTACGAGTTTATTTTTCCAGTGGTTCCCATCTTTTTTCATTCTTTAAAAAAATTTTCTGCAGAAGTCAACGAGATGGGGACTACTGTCAAAGTGAGGGAAGTGCTTCTGTGGAGAGGTTTAATATGGTTACAGAGCAGAAAGGGGAGCATTCACACCATTAAGATGATTGTCACTAAGCTTTGCAAATATTTAGGAGATGAAAGAAGTTCAAATTACTAAACAGGACAGAGACAAGAAAGATAAGGGGGGTGCTAAAACCTTTAGGCTGGGAGCAGAACAAAATCTGTACTGCTTTAAACATCAGTAGCAAGAAAAAAAAGAGGAAAATGTCAAAAACTGTCTGGACAAAGCAATTAGATGGTAGAGCTCAATAGCTTTATGAAATAGAAAATATGTCACGGTGTCTATTGGATACCATGGGACAGAATTTGGTGGCTCAGGAGATCCCTTACATGTGGAGTTCTGCCACATGATGTTCTCAGAGTACATCATATGAGACAACAATGTTTTCTCCTTACTCTGAATCTTGTCTTCAAGAGACCAATAAAGTGGGACAGATACATTATGGCTTAGTTCAGAGATGGAGTTTATGGCCCAAAAAGGGTCCTTTGAAAATGAGAGTCTAACTGCCATCCACACTGAAACTTGAGTGGTATGGTAAGATGCTCAAAAACAGTAAAGCAAAGAAAAGCTGTGCAGAAAAGCAGAAAAATGACCGGATCTTCCTCAAAAAGCACTGATGATGGGCAGATTTCACTCTCACCAGGCCAGAATCAACTGTCTGAACAGTGGGAATACAAGGGTCATGCCATGGTAAGCCTGAAAACCTGGCCATTCCGACGATCAGTGTGATGTGAGCTAATATAATTAGTAGTTACTTTGGAAAGCGGAGAGCACTGGAAGGAACACAACCAGGGACAACTTGACAGAAGACATTCGGCACTGGTAAACACAAAGTAATGAAGACTGAAGAAATTATTCAGTTTGCTTA
Source organism: Chrysolophus pictus (assembly GCA_037305975.1). Lineage (NCBI taxonomy): Eukaryota > Metazoa > Chordata > Aves > Galliformes > Phasianidae > Chrysolophus > Chrysolophus pictus. The sequence goes on along the minus strand of CM074576.1, from coordinate 133,003,902 downwards.
TGAACATTACATATGTTCTATTCAGAAAATGGTAGACAGGAACTGCAGATCTGAAAAATCTCAAACACAGAGCTCAACACAGAGCACTGCAGGCTTTGCAGTAGTACTCCAGATGTGGTGTGCTTTTATCAGTATAAGGAACATCACAAAGGGATTAAGGTTAGAAAATAAAGATGGTGAATAAAGTTAAACGTGTACATCTGGCAATAGCTGGTGAGCCTTCCTAGTTCGGTGGATGATTTTTCTATATTGCTGATGTGCTTGTAAATAAAAATATTTCTCTTCAATAAATACCACGCTATGGATAGAGGCTGGAATGAAAGTGAAGAGTAGAGCCAGGCAATCAACTCTAGAAGACTATTTTGAGTGTAAGGAGCAGCATGGAATAAAGAAACGAAACAAAACTGCTATCCTGTAAACCTATCCTCACCTGAAGTCTGCTATTTGGTTTTAATTCCTCTGTCTTAACTAGAGGAAGAAAAAAGGCTGCTGAGAAGCACAAGAGAAATTATTAATGGTATGTTGACTGACAAGATTATTCAATTTAAAAGAAAAGAAAGATGTTTCATAGTAGAAATATATATATATATAAATTAGTGGTGATGGGCCAGTGTCTAGCACTGATAGTTTCTATTTTTATTATGTAAGTAATGAAAAACAAAAGATTTAAAGCCATTTATTAATGAGAGAGTGTAGTCAGTGGAATGCCTTGCCATAGGAACCACAGAGGAGCTAAGCTGGAGCATCCACGAAATAAGATTTATTACATAAAAACAAAATTAATTCTTCAGAGTGCCACTAGCCCCAAACTGTGAGGAAAAAAAGGTACCCTACAGGCAGCATGTTTTATTAGGATCCTTGAGAGCTATTGCATTATATTCAGGATTAGGGCTACTTTTGAGAATTTCTGAAATTCATTGGAAGTTCTAGAGCTGCTCCCTGTTTTGAGTAGGTGAATTTGATTGCATTTCAGGTATATCAATTCCTACGTCCCCAGTCTAAGGCTGTCATAAAACTATTCATTTGTCCAAATTACACGCAAAACAAAAAATAAGAGACCAGATTGAAGGCTCAGGGATGATATGGCTAAGAATTATAAAGTGTCCCTGGCATGCTCCACTTCAGAAACACCTTACAGCACTTCTCCAGTGGGAGTAAGTGGCATTAGGGCAGAGCGTGACGCATACGAGCTGCAAAGTGAAATTGTGCATTAGTTCACACTTGTTTTGGTAAAGGAGGAATATTAAAAATAATCATGACAGCTTTGCTTTTTCAGGAGAAGAAAAAGAAAGTTCACTTCTTCAGATCCAAGAGTGCTAACTATAATGAAAATCTTTTGTACTCAGGGTACCAAACATTGTCTGTTTTGCTTGACTGATGAAGATTAGCTGACTTCTTACATTAAAGAAGTTTGTCTTGTATGGGCTGGAGTGACAAGACAATAACTAAGTGCTAATTGTGCATAACCAACACTAAAGATATGCAGCCCCATTATGGCATGTAATAAATGAAGCGAACAACAGAAATATATTAGGCACTTTAATAATGATACTAGAATAGCGGTTTGCAGAAACGGATGTGAAGGGTTTAAGAAACGAAATCTAGTCATATGTGTGAGTCTTGAGTGGGTACTACTGGGAGGCTCTGCCTCCCTTACTTGGAATACAGTCTTTTAGTTTTGTGGCAAGGCAAAATTGATATAGGACTTTAAACAGCATTAGAACCTATAATTACTTTGCATTATTATATAGTTTAAGCACTGGTTATTACTTGCCTGGTATTTTAATTTCCCATGCAACATGATGAAAAAGGTCAATTTGGTTTTTTTTTAAAGAGTGTAATTGTAGTGTGTTACAATTATTAGCAGCTGTACATTTTATAGTTCTTTAGGGATGTTTGATTTAAATGACTACAGTGTTACAAAATAACATACAGTAGGACAAGGTAAGTTAGCAAAGCTTATTTAGAGCTGTGTCTAACTTTGTTGTGTTAGTCTATTGTCTTCCTAATTTCTTCTTACTTCCTAGGAATGTACATCTCATTTTTCTTCCCACTTGAGGAAAAAAAAAAAATAAAATAAAATAAAAAATAAAAAAAGATTGCTATAAAATTCTAAATTGGATTATGTAATAACTGAAAAAACATAATGGGTACATTAAGGAGTGGACATAATTGGTTCTATCATTGCCTAGACCTCATAGAAGTTAATGGGAAAGCTGCTAGTAACTTCTCTAATAGGATTTGGCCATCACTCTGAGAATGTTGTTACAGTGAGTTGGCCATAAATGCCTCTGAAAAATGCAGTTTTTATAATTTTACCATTTTTGACCTTTGTTCTGCAACTGTATACATGACTCTTCATAACAAAATGTCTGGTTTGGATCCTTCTATATGCTACAGTTAAGAGCTGGAAGTGAAAATAGGGCATAGGAAGCCCAATGCTGCTACAGACAAAATGGTGGAACAACATCTTGTAAATTTAACTGACCACCGTTCTGTCAACAGGAAGAGACATAATGTAATTTAAAAGAAATATATGTGACAAAAATGAAGAATTCCTATGAAATTAATGCAATAGTGACAAATGATATAGCTCTCTCTTCTACAGCAAAGGATCTCATAATCCTTTATAAATATTAATTAATTAAACTTGACAGACAGCCTTTTGAAGCAAGAGGAAGCAACGTTATTCTTGTTTATTGGTGTGGGATTTGAGGCACAAAAAGTTTTCTGGCCAAGGTCATAAAAGATGTTCTGCTTCAGACCCAGGGAAAGTATCCTGGTCTTAATCTTAGGCTTCCACTACTGGTAGATGCTTCCTCTTCACTTGAACATATATGTACAACAGAGCCAAATAAATGCTTAGTTTATGGAACAGATCCAATACATTCTCTTACCTCTGATTACAAAGTTGACACGCAAAACAGTCCAGGTGATAAACATTGTCCTTAGCTCTCATCACCATCTCAAAAGCAGGTATAAGCTTACTGCAGGCAGCGCAGTTTCCTGTAACGCCAAATAACCTGAAGATACAGAAAGACAAACATTCCTGAAGGTGCTTAACTGAAAAGAAAATCAGATTTTCATGTTTTAATCTTTCTTTCCCCGCAGTAGTTGCCTGGCCTTTGACTGATTTCCCAGCACAGTTCTCTCTGGAAAGGCTGGCGTTGGTGGTCCAAGACTGCCCAGTTTCCAATACAAAGGCACAGTCCCTTTGTCAGAAGAGAGCCTAATGGAGTGGTGACAGCCTAATATCCCACCTAATGTGACGTTATTCTTCTACAGGTTATGCTGACCTTTCTGGGTAAAAGGAACATCTCGTTAAACTCAACAAAGAAATAGTAAACACATTAGGGATGTTACATAACTGTGCGGACAGGGGTCAAGCCGTTTGCATACGCGGGAAGAGTCTTCAGCTTAGACTGCGCCATTCAGACAAGAGCCACATAACCTTGGCTTTTGGTGTTATTTATTATTAAAACACACTTTAGCTAGAAAAGAAATAACACTTGAAAAAGCCAATATTCTTCGCATTTTTGACATCTAGTGCTAAAAGCTTTACCACTATTATTAAAAGAACATTTTATGAACAAGTCATTTAAATCGTCAGAAAGCATTAGCGGTTCATGCACCTTACAACCTTATACCATAGTTATTGCTATGATTATGTTATTCAGGTAGCACATTAAAGTAAATGAGGCTGTAAACTATATATAGTCACATCAGGAGTAGAAGTATAAAATACTGTAAGAACAATATGAAATGCTGTTTTTGCCAGACATCTATAGAATTTTTTTTTAAATTCTCTTTGTTAAAGATTTTCAATACTTTTCAAGTGGGTGTATTACAAAAAAGTTGCACGTATGCATCCTTTTGTAACATAGAAGGATTATAATGAACAAGAAAAAATATGTTAGCTCTACATGGCAGCAATCTTTGAAACTAAGTTTATTTAAACTACTTAATAGTTGTGATGGATTATTAAAAGTAATGCTCTGCTTGTGCATAGCAGTTAATGCTGTTTTTAACTATGAAGCACACTAGATGAAAATGCCACATCTGCCAGTTTTCTTTTTTTCCTCAACATCAGGCTGACAGTAGAAAAATATAATGGCTCTCAAGGGAAACACCAAATTAAAAGCAGTTCTAAACTAATGAATTCAAAGGTGCTCTGTAGAAAATTCAGTTTGGTAACATAAAAATGAACGCAGTTTTTAATCACATCCCTCCATTTTACTGAATTTCATGGGTTATCAACAAGCCTACTTAATTCCAAATCCTTTCACCTTCTGCTTCTACTCAGAATGTGCTTTCTGCATAATATGTGGTGCTTATTTTTAGAGCCACAGCCCTCCTTCTTGTCTGACCTGCTGGTCAACATCATCCCCAGACAGAAGGTCTACAATTAGGCCACCACCACCAGCTCTTGTTAGAATGGCTCAGTTCAACTCCTAGTTCCATAAGCCCAGTCACTAAAATTATAGATTACTTAAACAGATTATAAATATTCCCACTGTAAAATCATAGAATTGTTTGAGTTGGAAGGGACCAATGAAGGTCATCTAGTACAACTCCCCTGCAATGAACAGAGACACCTATAAACTCTGTTTCAGTTCTATTTCCATCATGCATGGGTTTTGCCAAGGCTGCCTAAGATCCACTCAGCCTTTCATTCTTCATCTGAAGGGCAGAGGACTTCAATACCTTTCACAGCTGTGTCTGGCTTTGCACTAGAAAAGACCAAACCACTGATGAAAGGTTCAGCTCTGTTTCCTGCATGTCTATACAGAAAACAGTGCAAGTTTATTTGTATGAGGAAAGCACACCAAGTTGCAAAAGGTTCTCCACAACAATAACACTTGAGCACAGGTGTGAGGAAGGTTCCAGTGACTTTCAGCTCAGCACAGAGGGGTCAGCAAGCTGAGGTGCAAAAACCTGATGCTCGAGATGCAGCCCAAACACTTGACTGGAGAGGGTGCTAGGTGCAGGTGTATCTCCTACAGTCATGTTCAGGTGCGAGTGGGGAAACCCATCATGGTTAGAACTGTCAGATCAGTGAAACAACAGGGGATGTCATTCAGTAGCATGAAAGATGGAGATTTACTGCCCTGCAACCCACTGTGTGCAGATTTCCCCCTCTCTCAAATCGGAGACCACCACAGGAGCTGCTTCAGCCAAGAACCAACTATATTAAAATTTTTCAATTACATAAAGAAAAGGAGGCCTTCCTTGCCATTAGTTCTTCCCCACCACATGCAAAACAAACATGTGAGATTTATATTAGCTATTGTTAATTTTGGATAAAGCTGTTTATATGAAGAACATAGTTTTCTCCCATTAATAATAATAATAAAAAACCCACAATGCCATTTTGAAATTCTGGACATAGTTTCCCCCAATTTCAATTGCTCTCGCTCCCTGAGCATTTATCAGCTACCTGATTAGAATTTGTTTCCACACAAACCATTGATCATCAGCCTATTACTAGGCAAATGACAGTTAATTACCCACTACATTAACCACTGGGACCTGAGACCTGCTTCTGCTGCCATCAGTCAACATGATAAATGTGGCAAGTTCAGTAATGCATGGCCAGCCCTGAGCTGCCTGCTATAGTGTGAACAACCCTCAATCTCACTTCCAGGCCCAGGAAAATCTATGGCAATCTGCATAATTACAAGCTCTGGGTTAATAACAGACAAATGATTTGTTGCATCTAAACAAAGTCCTTGGAATGGGCCTGGTCTCCTGTGGCTGCCCGGGCTGCTGTTGTGCCACCACCGTACTTCCCGCTACGACGCGCGCGAAACAGAGCCCTGACGCTGTAGCCTTCCAATTTGTTGCCCTCCAATTTATGGATTCTGCATATGTGATTTTTAATCATTAAAGAACTCTTGAAGCAATATTATCTTAATTATTCTCTGCTGTAACCAGGGAATTAGGCTTCAGATAAAATTTTCTTCTTCTGTGCACTTTCCCTGCCTCGCTGGAGGCTCCATCAGTTTTCATCTACACCTGGACTCTGAAATTCTAATGATGAATTATTGCCCCTTTTCCTAAGAGGGCGAACCTTACAAGGGAACATTTTACTGAACTGTCAGCTCACAGACTGAGTGCGGAGATGCGGAAATCTGATCTAATTTACTGCAAAACGATGCATTTGTTAGACTTTCTCCTCAGTTTTGTCTAAGGAGCAAGAGATCAGCCATGAGCCACCTCCTTGTACTCCTTTGCACTGGCATATGTGCACTTGACTTTTCATACACTGCTTTGTTTTCCTCCACTTTTCAAACTTGTTACACGAGCCAGTTTCTAAAACATACGGGTTTTACTTCTGGAAGGAACAAATGGATTCTTGACAGGATCTTAGCTGGAGATGATGCACTGAGCTACAGTCTCTTGCTCTTACAGTCTCTGTTTTACCAAAAGAATGTCAAGGATTTCATTTCTGCTCAGTACTCACAGCTGCCAGGTATCATTTGGAGTTTTATTTACCGTATTTTCTAGGGTCAGAGAATGCTTAAACTCACTCCTTTCACATCTACTTACAGGTAGTTATAATGTGACCTAGTTACCTCAGCAGATTAGAACACTGATTCTCACTGACTTCATGGAGCAATAAAATGAGCTAAAAATGTAGAAGTGCAAGGATTTATCTTTTCTCCTTATATTCTGAACCAACCTCTGAAACTTTATTCTGTACCTACACCACAATGAGATAAGAACAATCAGCAACAGCAAATGCGTTGACTCTTCATGTATTTGAGTGGTATAGAACATCCTAAACAGAGCTAAAAAATGAAAGATGCAAGAGCTCTTCCGCAAACAAACCCAAACCTGACAGCTTGAGCAGCAAAATGTGTGATTAAGGACTATGCTATTGATTCTGCTTTGGTAGGTTTACTAAACAGAAACCTGAAGGTTAAGTACTGATAGATGAGAAAAAGGAAAAAGTTAGGAGGGAAAAGAACAGAAAGAGAGAAAAGAAAGAGTAGACAGCAAAGTGCAGAGAAACTGATTATATCACGCTATATCTATGTGGTATTTGATTTCTAGAGGGACACAGTTTAACCACATGAACACCAATTTCCATCCACTTCTACAGACTTTGAGTGAGGCACCATGCATGAAGGGGGGACCTGGTTCTCACTATTAGTCTAGAGGTGCCATGTAGCCAGAATAGCCAGTTTGTAGTAGGAATAAAAAATCATCTGTTTGCACAATGGAAAATGAAAGAGAAAAAATATCTTGAGATTCAGGAATGACAAAGCCAGCATTAAATGGAATTTATCCTGTGGCACAGTAATTACGGATAGTTTCACATGGCTTCAAATTATTTTTCTTCTCATTCCCACTACCAGATTAACTAAGTTCATTAGGGAAAAATACATATGGTAACTGAGTTCTAAGCCTGCCTTTGCCACTAACTGATTGGGTGACCTGGAAACTCACTTAATTCTGGTCTCAATTTATTCCCTACAAGGAGGTGAGACCTAATCTTCACATTGAAATATCCCTGCTAGATACAATTTCTATAAAAATTGAAATGATACTTTCAAATCTCTGTTCTTCACAGTGCAGGGAGGAATCAAAATAATACACACACTGTTTTAAATGTAATTAAACATGTAGTGAAATAGACAATAAGTAGGCATGTGTATTATTCAGGATTTCAATTCAAGATGTCTGTACTGAAAGAAGGAACTTGGCCCTTAGCAAAAATTTCAGACAGTGTGAGATTCTATTTGGAGAGGCATAAAACCACATAAAAGAACCTAAAAGTTAATGAGTGTGAGAGAGAAAGTTATCTAAGTATCTAGATTACAAAGCATACTGAAAAACTTAGAGAATCTGTAATGTCAACATGCTGAATATTATTTACATTATTAGGTGGAGATTTTTTTAGAACTAAGTGACGTAGGGACATAAGTACTACTGGCTTTAAATAGACTTTATTCTCTAATTAACTTCCCACAAGATAGTTTTGAAAATCCTCCCCATCAAACTGCAGAGAAAGGCAAGCGGGTAAATTTGTCCCACACGCATTTTTATGAATGCCTCGAAAACTTACTTCATTCCCACCCATCCTCAGTTTTCTCTGGGAAAACTTTCTAAAAGCTCACTGAAAATGAAAAGTGCTTCCAGCCAACGGTAAAGGAGACAGAGCCTCACTTTATCTACTACAGTTAAACCAGGCAAGAGCAGACGGAACGAGAGAACAGAGCTCCTATCCAGCCTACTCATTCATAGACCTCCCGGCTCCCCAAACAGCCAGTAAAGACTTCAGGTGACTCTGCTTGAATTAACTCTGTTCCACTAATTAACAGCAGGCAGGAAGCTGGAGACTCCTTCAAAAGGAACGAAAAAGGGGACACTGGAGAAAATGACCACTTCTGAAATAACTTCCCATTCTCTCCTGTATCCTCATCTCTGCTTATATATCTTTCTTAACATCCCTACCATTTTAAGTCATTTCTTGACAAAATTGGGGTGTCAAAAGAGGGAAACACTACAAAGTTGCAAGCCAGTACACTAAGTGGATCTGAGCACAGAGCCTCCAGCTAGATTTCCAGCACTCCCCAGCTGCAGGAACAGTGGCCAGATTTTCACAGAGCTCAGCATTCTGGGTGCCAAATTATTTTAGAAAATGTAAAATTGCAAGTATTATAATGTGGGAGCAGTTAGATAACACAGTCCTTATTTAGATGCCTATCCAAACTATCTAAAAACCTTGTCATTGATGTTATACAGAAAAAAAAAGAAGAAAAAAAAGAAAATGGTCAACCAAGTGTGTTTTAAGGAAGGCATTCATACACGATTGCTGAAGTGTGCTTAAACATCTACTGAAATCAAAGGCTGATTCAGTGTTTGCCTTGTTTGATAATGCTGTGAAAAGAGGTCTGCTTTGCCAAATTAGAGCAGAGAAGCTTTTTCCACCTAGGTACCCTTTGTTTTATTTCAAAAGCAAACTCGCACATTGCAGAATTAACTTGACATTGGAAGTATGCTGACATTCATAACACTGTCTGTTTGCAAAGATCCCCAGCATGTGCCACCTGAAAATAAAGCTCCCCCTTGCTGAGGGCAAGTTGGGGCACCTCTTTAGAGCCCCTGCTTCTGAAAATTTGCATTGGTTGGTGAATTGTGGGCAGATGGAGATGCCACAGTAGGGCATGACTGCAGCACCACGGCATTGTGATATTCCACTTGTCTTAAAGTATTCTTCTTTTATGTTTAGCTAACCTGGGTATGTGAGAGATCCCATACGACCTTGGTTACATTGTGTTAAACGTGTAGTACTTGTCCATCTGTAACACAGTACTCAAAACTGGAAGTGCAAACCACTCTAATGGGAAGCTGCTATTTCTCATCCATCCTACCATATATGAAGAAGAAAACAATTGCGTTCACTATGAACTACAGTAATTAAAAAAAAAATTGTCTTCTTGCACCCAAGTTTTATGTACTGTCCTCATCACCGTGGATCTTAATTTAATGTAGCTGAGACATTCCTCTTAGCACAGGCTTCTAGTCTGCTCCATCTGTGTAGAACAAGCTATTTGCCAAACCCTGGCCTGTGCCTGTTGAAGTTCTTGAAACCAAGCTTTTTTTTTTTTTTTTTTTTTTTTTTTTTTTTTTTTTTTTTCTGTGCAGGCTGTGTGAAAGAATTCTTTATGTAAAGCTAACATGGATGAATTTCATTTCCAAACACCTCAAAACCAGACATTCAAAACAAAATATAGATTTGTTTCTATATCCTTCCCTAATTATGTTATTTGCGTTCTGTGAAACAATCTAAGCTTTCATTTCAAGCAAGCCTTAATTTTGGCTCAAAAAATCTGAAGCATGACCAGACATAATTGATGTAATGCCACTTCTCTATAAGCTATAGTTTGAGAAAGCTATCAAAGGTGGGCATTTTGTTGTTTGGTCAACGGAGTGTTAACTCCAAAGCCTAAATCACAGAACTTCAAAAAGCCCTTGTTCATCTTAGCCGCAAATATAGCCACATCTTTTATGTCACAGTCTGCTACCTTGTCCCTTCACTCATGCAGCCAGATCATCAAATTTTCAGTCTAAAGCTAAAATGCAATTTTAAGAAGTATTCCGGCCTAATTTACTGTCTGTTTTTAATAAAGTTATAATTTTGTTCATTTTAAATTTTCTTTAGCCACTCGCATTGACTCAGATGAAAAGCAAGGATGATTGTGCGCAGTGCACAATGATCTATGCCTGATATTGTGGAAATAAATTCAAGTTAAAAATGACCTCCCAATGCACTCAGAGCTCTGCTTTGCACCACCACTCATGCATCGTGACATCCTTAAACTTCTACCAGTAAGTCAACATCAATATTACATCCATTTTTACAAAGCAACCATATAAACTTCATCTTTCTACACACGCTTTACTTTAAATCACGCATATAAATCCATCCGCATGCACAGGCTGAATCTAAAAATTTGCAGATACTCAGCTGACATATTTTCATTGTCAAACTCGAGCAACTTAAAAACAAATTTAATGCACTATCTCAAATAATAAGAAGAAATGCACTATCCCAAAATGGTTCCCATCCTAAGTCTAACTGGCACCAAACAGTTGTATGGTTCCAGGCCAGCAAAGTGCTGCAACCATGTCTGCAGGGCGCTTCACCAGTACTAATTAGTCAATATTCCAGCTAACTTGCCACTTACACTGCCACTTAGATGTTTCTGCACAGTTCCTGATTTGAAGGCTTGTCTGAAGCCTCGTGCCATGTACTGTATGACCTGGATGTTGTCCCATGCTGTGTCTATACCTTTTGGCTGTAAGAGAGCAACAGTGCACTCATTTTGCCACATGCTCTCCCTTCTTCATACCCAAACAAAAGATCTTGAGGACAGTTCAGTGACAACTCCACAAGATTGAAAAGGACAGACTGGAAGCAGGGGATCTGCAGGGATGACCTCAGCTATGGTGCCTACAGGACCATGTTCACTTGCCACATGGATACTGCTTATGCAGCCAGCATCTGTGCTCATGATAAGGCCATGAAACTGATGGCATTAGGAGATGCAGGTAACCTGCAATCCCCTCCAGGAGCAAACCACTACAACATGAACTTGGGGAATTCTGACTTGCCTAGAACAGCATATAGTTCCATGCTGCTGCTGAGGAAGCAGAACTCGAGAGATGCTTTCAATATGCATGTCAGATTCATCTCCCATATACAGAGCTAAAGAGCTAAACAGGAAAAAAAAAGGAAAAAAAAACCATCCTTTAGAACAAATGCTAAAGGAGAGATCTGGGAAGAAAAGGAACTGAATGAAAAAGCACCCAAAGCACCCTGATGAGCAGTGGCCAAGCTCCTATCATTTCCCAACAACTCCATTATTTCCCCAATGACTAAGGAGAAAAGGTGTAAGTGGTGCATGCAGAGCTAGCCCCTGGAGGGGAGGGAAGGAAGGAAATTCAGGTACAAATATATAATTAGCTGCCTAATGTGAGGGACAAACCTAGACATTTTTCATTTTGCCCCAAAGGTGACAGAGAATGCAGAACCTCTGGGTAAGAAATCAATGCGCAGACTGTCAGGTAAATGCATGCTGAAATAGAAGTGGGGGGTAAGTTAATAGTTCTATGAAGTCATATAATAAAGTCTATAGTTCTTTCATCAGTGAAGTGAACAATGCAGTCACTGTGTTTCTCCCCTGGTGTAACAGCAAAGACGGTTGCTAGACTCTGAAAATAAATTATGCCATGCTTTATTAAATGGTAAACAGCTGTTCCAGCCACAATACAGCACATGCTAATTGAAGAATGCCTGAAGCAGTCTTCTAATAAAAGGCTTTTAAGAGTTGGAGAGGAAAAAAAAAAAGGAAGCATCATGACAGACTTACTATCATGGATTCCCTTAGTTAAAATTCAACACATGGGTCATTCAAGGTGAGAAGTATATTCTGAGAGAAGAACTACAGTAATGAACATTTAAGAATCATTAGCAGGCTCTTTCATGCCATGATGCTGTAGGCAAAGATGTGCTTAGGTAGGAAGTGCAGCCACAAGGTTCTCATCGTGTTTCTACATCTTGTTTGGCCAGGAGATATGTATCCAGGAACACAGAAAACATGCAGAAAGAATTGCTCTTTATAAGGTGGTGACCCCCAGCCCAGAAACCTCAAAACCTCATGGGAATCACACTAGACATTTTGGCAGAGAATGAGCTGTGATATGAGCCATAAAAATACATCCATAAAGTAGACAGAGGATGCTAATGTGGCAACATGAGCTCCATGCCAGCAATTCTTTCCAAGCAGGTATATTGCTGTAGTTAGGCAGATTCCTGACCTTAGTGCCAGCCTGGCTCTGTCAAGCTGAAAAGGTGTTCAGTGCCCTGCAGTTGTGAGAGGGGCCATTAGCAATGCTGAAGCAGAGTCATTTTTTTACGTTAACAGGTTAATGATAAAAGTCAGTAGGGAATGTGAGTCAATGTTTAGACTGGGGAAAAGAAGTCTCCATGCCCTGTCCCCGCACTACCTTGCTAAGTGGACTTGCTCAAATATTCTCTCTTTGCACCTCAATTTTCCCATCTTTACTTTACATTAAAAGGACAACTAGAATCTTGGTGTGCAGAAGTCCCTTAAGAGCCCTGAATGATAACTATGATGAAAAATATGTACTTGCAGCAGCTACTCACTGATATAAGCAGAAAGAACTCCTCTTTGTAAAGTAGTGATCTCCAGTCCAAAAACCTCAAAACCTCAAAGTGCAAGAACATTAGTCTTGGTACTCAGACTACAAGATATCTCCTTTCTGGAAAACTGCTTGTAGAGCTAAACTAGATGTGCATGTGTGTGAAATAAAAATACCAAAACTGTTGTACATGAGATAATAGCATGGGACAAAGTTGTGGCTTCACTGCTTTACAACTGAATAATTTCTTCTCCCAAATTTGGAATTACTCCATTCTGAAAACTACTGTAAGATGAGTGCTGCATGGTGAGTGAGAAGCTTCTTTTTTAATGTTTGCAATAAGCAAATGCTTAGAAATTAGGGAAAAGGATGTGCGTCAATCCATTAGATGGCATGCAAATAGTTCATTCTGTTCATGTAAAGCATATGATGCGCTTGCAAAATCATGCAACAAAGCGATGGTTTAATAGAACTGCTCTTCCTATAGAAATGGAAACAGGTGAAGTTTTCCTTCGTTGGACTATGTGAACATTTCTTTTATAAATAAAAGCTGCAGTATCCAAGGTATTTCCTTTGTTGTGTCACCTTTAGGACTTACTATTTGAAGTATTCCATTGAAATGGCTATGCTCTGCTCAGTGTTCAGAATTTTAAGTAAAACCTTAAACAGTTACAAATCAAAGCATCACAGTACTTTGAAGAAGCACATACACGATACACATCATATACTGCATGCATATGCATTGCTGCTATCTATATATCATCAACACAATTGCAAAAATACTACAGCTTTGGGAAAAATATTTTGAGCAAAATATAAACATTAAAATCATTATTTTAAAATAATATCATTTTCAAAACTCAGATTTCAGCATATTTAGGGCTGGTTCTAGAAGTATGCTTTCAAAACATGTCACATTCTGAGATAAATATCCACAACAATTTTCTGGCATTAACCCAGTTGTTTCAGTTAATACTGCACTAAAAATAAGTTGAATGATCCACTGGAATAAAATGTACTGACCAAATAATTGCAAATAATATATGTTTTTTTCTCCCATGTACTTATTAAATTGTTCAGATTTTAAAGTATCAATATTTACACCTGTATCTGCTATTACAGCTTCCTCCATGCTCCGTACGATTTTTGTTTCTCTTCTGAGAAGAACGCTTGATGAAATTCTGCACCAATGTCTCACTCAAATTTATAATTAATGTAGCAGAAAATTATATTTCTAATTAAATAAAACTGAGCATGAATTGAGGCAAATGCTAAAAGCACTACAAACAGTATAAAGTTAAGAGACGAACAAAATCTCAAACAATAAGCAGGTAATGTAACTGCATATATTAGAAACATCTCAATTATTACATCCACAAAGGCAGAACCTAAAAAGCTGCATTTCATAAGAAGGTGTCATGTTGACATATATTGCTCATTAAAAAAGGTGCCGTTTGTATATGGGTTACTGTTCTTCATATGCATGAATACTGGTAACACGTTGTGGGAAAGGAAAGCCCTTGAGATTTTGTGTAGTTTGAATATTTAATGTAACAATAGTTTGCTCTCTAATAAAGAAAGGAAAGAAATTTGGGAGACTAGGACATAAATTTGCCTATTTATTCTTGTGCCCTGACTACAGCTGGGTATCGGCACCCTCCGCTCAGCTCTCCAGACGTGCCGTTACAATTACGGCACTGCTTACAGAGCTGCTCTTTAACCAGAACTGCAGACTACAAACGAAAAGCTTCCCGTCACCTTCTTCAGCAGAAAATACCGAGCAGCATATATAATATTCGTATATAATATATATGTGTACTAACCTACTAGTTATCTCTGCTTACACTCTGGCTGTCAGGAAACTGTCAGCTGTAAAGGCGATAAGGTGGGCAGTTTAAAGAAGATACTGACGCCTTAAGCTCCTTAATGTGCCAAGAATCAATCCCATGAAAGCAAACAACTTGAAAAAGGGTTATATGTATTTAGGAAATCTCTCGGCTCCCCTCGCGCTTGCTGTAGCCGAAGCCAGCACTGGAGTTTTCTCACCCTAATGACCCCTGAAGCGGCCCACAGGGATTGTGAAACAAGGCCGTTACACGAGGCAGCTCGCTAATTGAGAAGTTGATCGGGGGTAGAGGGATCCTGCTTTACCGCGTTAAGTGCCGAAATCAAGCATGACTGGATTGACGTCGCCAAATCACTGTCTGGAGGCCACTCCAAGCCAGGAGCAGCAGGGCTTTTCACACCTGATAGGCCCTCACTCTATCTACATCAAGTCGCATTAAGAAAGGGATGTATTACAGGAGGGGAGCCTCTGCCCCTGAAGAGTGCTGCCCGCGCCAGCTAATTGCTGCGCCGCAGCTTCCCAGGCACAGCCAATGTGCTCAGGTGCCAAAACCATGTGCTACCAGCTCCAGTTACAGGGCCCACCTTCACCTCCCCTCCAAAAAACCATAAAGGCCCTCTCCATGTGAGTGAAGCAATTAGGAGAATGAATTCTTTGTTCTGGTTGGACAGAAAGCTGCCCTGGAAGAGTGAGCATCCGGAGGAAGCAGGCTACTGCTCAAAGCCACCATAACACAAAGCACTGGGAGGGCACCTTGGCCTCCAACTCTTGCAGGCTCTCAGGAGTCCTGTCAGAAAGGGAGGGCAGCTGGAGAAACCGAGGCAGGGGGCTTGGAGCACAAAGGACCATAAATCGCTGAACTGCGAAGCTTTTCAATCACAGGTGGATGCCTAACTGTCTCTTATTCCTCTGCAAATCCCCCTCATCAGCAGTTTGATCAAGGTGATGGAGAGAGCCTGGGATTTAATCCCAGCTAGGATTAACACCCAGCAGTTCCTGCCCCGCAGTCCTCAACTTGCCTCGACTTTAAAAGGGGTCAGCTCTTATTTCCGTGTACCATCAGGAGACGCAGCCATGACGTGGTCAAGGTTGCCTTGTCAATTTGCCTGTTATTTATGTAGAACAGAGGGCCTTCTGAACTGTTCCGAGGTAAATTTTAAGCGGAGGAGGAAATACATCAGGACGTGAGGCAGCCAGGCTCTGAAATTCACTGAAGATGGTCACTATCGCATTCTCGGGGTACTTTTAAAAACAGGAGTAATTTCTTTTGCAAACAGCATCCATTGTTATACAGTGATACAAAAGCATGCCCTATAGTAAGAGCTTCAAATTCAGACTTTAAATATCTTCATATACAGCTTATTTAGATCTAAAAAAGAAATGACAGGAAGTTGGGAGGTAGTACTGCAATATGATTTAGAGGAAAAAAACAATTGGAGAGAGACTGCAAGGCATTATATGGAAAATATTTTTATATTTATCACAAAATTTCAATTAAAAAAAACTGAGATAGCTTTTTTTTTTTTTCGGAAAAAATAGTCCATACTTGCCACTTCTCTGAATAAAACCCTCTTCTCCTCTTTAACTTAGGAAATCTTCTGTGAAAAACACTTCACCTCACTATAGCTTTACCAAGGCTGTAACCTTGTTTTTTTTTTTTTTCTGTGAAGAGACAGTAGTAGGGAAAAAAATCTCAAAAGTACCAACAAAAATTACCCTACAAAAAATGGCATCTAGCTGTAGTCATGTATACTGTACACATTGTATTACACGTGAATTACATTTTTACGTAAATGAGAACCACCAAATTACATCTCTCTTATAACAACAGATAACCGCATTGATCAGGATGAAATCCTTTCCTACTTGCAATATCCCCAGCTCTGGCAAATCCTGAAAAGCTTGGCAAAAGTTGGCTCGCTCTGTTTTGCTGCTGTCCCTTGGAAACAGCAGACAGATTGTTTCCCCCCTGCTGGATACCAGATATGTCAGATTAAAAGAGTACGGCAAACACAATGTTCCCAGGTATCATTCTAGAGAAGGGGAAATAGAAATTTGGTCTGGTTTCTACCGCAGTTACAGCTTCGAGCCCCTGAAGATGAGCTGATATTGCAGCTTATCCCTTCCCTTCCTGCCGTAGCGGTCAGTAGCAGACAGCGTGGCAGGCACTGCTGCAAGCACAGACAGGCTTAAGTGATGGGGAGCGATAAAAGTGCAGGAAAGTATGAATGAAGCTATCCCATTCCACCTACGCATGGCAGCAGGTAAATTTATCCTCCTCTGGACTATTTATGTGATATTTTTTAGGGGTGAGACAAGGTAATGAGTGACTGATGAAGTCAAAAGATGTATGCTACTACAACAAGCCTGACAGAAAGGGAAGAGGTGGCTCTGCATTGGCCCTGTATTTAATGCACAGCAGCCTCTTTGCTGTCCCTGTTGCACCACATATATGTGACTAGTGCACTCATCTCTGCGTGGGTTTCTGAAAGGAGGTAGTCTGCCATTCTAACAGCAGGGACTTCATTTTTTAAAACTAAAGTGCTGCTCAAAAATAAACAAAGATGTGCACAACATGGGAGAGGACACCCTTGGGAGGAGAGTCATGACTGGCTGTAGACAATTTCATTTCCTTCCTTCAGAAGTGAGGTCATTTAGAGTTTGAGAGTGCATCTCCCTGTCCTCGGGGAAGCACCCTTTGCTGCAGCAGAACCCAGTCAACCATGTCTTGGTGCCTCTACCTGCTGCTGTTGCTCCAAAAGTTATCTGAAAAACATTTGACAGATACTCTCACTCACATTCATAGCCTCAGACTGAAAGAGGTGGCAGTGTTCTCTATTTTCTTGTCCCTTTTCATAGAATCATAGAATAGTTTGGATTGGAAGTGACCTTTAAGATCAACTAGTTCCAACCCCCCTACTACAGGCAAGGACACCTCTTTCTAGAATAGGCTGCTCAAAGCCCCATCCAACCTGGCCTTGGATGCTTCAGGGAGAGGGCATACACAGCCTTTCCAAGTAACCTGTTTCAGTGTCTCCACCACCCTCAAAGTAAAGAATTTCTTCCTAATAGTCTAAATCATCCAGTTTAAAAACATTTCCCCTTGTCCTGTCATTATGTGCCCTTATAAAAAGTCCCTTCCCAGCTTTCCTGTAAGCCCCCTTCAGGTACTGGAAGGCTTC
Organism: Chrysolophus pictus; assembly: GCA_037305975.1. Classification (NCBI taxonomy): domain Eukaryota; kingdom Metazoa; phylum Chordata; class Aves; order Galliformes; family Phasianidae; genus Chrysolophus; species Chrysolophus pictus. Next base: position 132,986,199 of record CM074576.1, on the reverse strand, counting down.
TATAACGTCCCCCTAGAGCCTTCTCTTCTCCAGGCTGAAGAGCCCCAACTCTCTCAGCCTGTACCTGCAGGTGATGTGTGTGACCTGTGACCAGGATGGGTGCTGGACCCACTGCAACTGTCCTTCTTGTGTTGGGTGGGCCCGGAACTGAATGCAGTACTCCAGGTTGGGTCTCATGAGGGCAAAGTAGAGGGGCTGAATCACCTCCTTTGACCTGGTGGCCACACTTCTCTTGATGTAACCCAGGATAAAGTTTCCTTTCCAGGCTGCAAATGCACACTGCTAGCTCTTATTGAGTTTTTCATCAACTGACATCCCCAAATCCTTCTCCTCAAAGCTGCTCTCAAGACGTTCTCTCAAGCCTGCATTTGAGCTTGAGATTGCCCTGACTTGGGTGTAGGACCTTATACTTGGAGCTCTTAGTATTGGTGCAGAGAAGAGTTTAGGTGCTGTCAAACCAAAGAAAAGTTAACTGTTGCTCCATGTACCACTGGCGATTACACTGAAGCTCAGGTAGGGAGAGGATCACATCTGCTGTATCCTTGCTCCGATATTGTAAACTACACTTTCCAAAATAAAGCAACTAGATAAATAAAAAATAGTAAAAACGAAATATGTCCTCCTCATTCTTTTCCATTTTGTTTCTACCAATATGCCATTAGATAAAATACTAACCTACAAGTACAGATCTTTTGTTTTTCCTTTGTTATGGGTGTTCACCCCTTCATCTTCTTCCATTTCTACCTACAACTTGTTTTATTCATCTCACGTCATTCTTACTGCCATTTCTCTTATTGTTACCTTTCTCAGCTACCTCAGGCCTTTCTTTTTCCACCAGGCCTACTTCCTGGCTGTACAGCCTTGCTCACTCTCATTTGATAAATTGTATTATTGCGTAGATCCCGATCCAGCTCATCATTCCTCCCAGGTTTCAGGTCTCATCTTTGACTAGAGTTCATTTTTCTTCTAACTCCAATTACATTTCAGAAATTAAACTTCTAGCTAACTGTGGGGAGGGGTTTCTAATGCTTCCAGTCAGTCAGTCACTACAATTACTGATGATTTAAAGAAATATTTGGTATGGGTACCATGCAACTTTAAGGTATGTTCCATTGACACATGATGTATCCTGCTTCTCCCATCATCTGTGGAGTTAGATAGTGTTTTCTCTTAAATATATCCATCTGCTGCCTACAGAAATACAACAGGAAGCTCTACTACTATCCCTGTAGCTTGCTGCTTGGTAGTTTAGGAGGAGTGTTCAAAGCTCATTCTAAGAACCATGCAGTAGTAAATAAAGAAATGGAGGAGTCCTTCCCTCTCTGTAGGCAGCTAAAGCTGACTGTTAGGGAGGGGATGAGGATAGAACTCCTTAAAAAGCAGCCTCAAAAAAGCTTATTTGTGAATACAGTATTAATGGTTACAGGGAATTGTAATTGTTTGTAATTACCGTTGTAACTGTCTACCCTACCAGACCCAGTGTACACACAAATTTAAGCAGTATGCAAGGGTTGTCTGAACCGCAGCAGTGCTTTTCCCCTCACAGAGCTGGTTATCTCTCATCTCTTGAATTAAACTTGTTCTGTACATTGACATTTATGATTTTGGCGTATTATTCAGGATTCTGAAAAACAGCCACAATTCTCAGAGGTTTCCTATGTCCAAATTCTTGGGGAATCTAGCTGCAGGCTCTTCAGTTTGATGTGGTTCATTTTAGTATGAGAGGATAACTTGAATTGATTTTGATTAAAGAAACCCGAAAATTACCCTCCTTATAGACATGCACATAAAGGGGAAAATAATAAGACCAAAGCCCTTCATGCTACATTTTAATTGAAGCTGGAGAAGTATTAATCAGAGGACAGGGAGACATTTCAGCACAATCAGCTACAGCACGGAAGATAGGAAGTACACCCAAGGCCAGTTCTGCAAGACTGGACAGGCAGCAAGCTGTGCAAATAATTGCTGTGGCAGCAGATTGCACAAATCCAGTCTACCCTACCAGACCTGGTAGTTTACTCATAGGCTGGACATAGACACAGCATGCAACCACCAGGGATTTGGTCACCTACTGCCCCATGCAAGCAAAGACCATGACACAACGCCCAAGTTCCATTAAGAATTTTCCATTATTCATTCAGAAGTATTAAACTGACCTGAAATTATTGAGGGATTGCTCATGTAGATAACAACCACAAATCCTGTAACATATATCCCACATATCTACTAGAAAACCCATATGAGTAAGAGGTACTATTTCTGACTGACTGAGCTAACCAAAAAGGCTGCTGGTAGTAAAAGACTATTACTTTTACAACACTTGTTTGTACAAACATGGATTTTCCATTCAAGGGAGACTGTTTTATTACCCTGATACAGTATATTCCTATTAGGAGTATTTTGCCAATATTGTATGTCAATACTCCTAGATGTGCAAGTTTTCATAGTGTTGAATATTCCTCAGTTTTATGAAAAAAAGACTGCAGACTTCAGAGGGATGAATCATACCCACATTGATTTCCTGGATCAGACGATGTGTTACAGCTCTGTAAGAGTCTGTCTATAAAAAAAAAACTGCAAAAATTTAACTGATGTCTGAAACCAGGGAAATGTGCTTTTTCCCAATGAAGAAACATTCTTGCTAACCAGCCTTTACTTAGTAAATATCTTTTTTTTTTTTTTTAATTATTTTTATTTAGATTGTTCCCATAGGCCTATAGAATCCTCCTACTCTTAAAATAATTAAAGCGTGTGGTAATTGTGTAAGACATCTCAATTCAGAAATTATAAAATGAAGGAAGATTAAAAAAAAGACAGTCTGGATTAATAATATGTTGCATGCTATAGTTATAGATATTTCCTGCAGATCATTGCTCTGTAGTTCCATAGTCTTCTGTATTTTCTTTTATTTCAAAAAACAGATGCTTCTTTTCAGCCTTTGATTGAAAACGGTTGTTGAACAAAGAAAGTGTTTCATATGAGACCACACAATATTTTTATTTACATAATCATGACATCTATGAGCAGACTTGGAATTCAAGAATTAGCGAATACTTCAGAAAGTGCAGGATAGAAATTCACATTTGCAGCTGAATTTGCTTCAATGGTGTAAATAGCCATTTCACAATCACTGAATGCTTCCAGACAGCTCAACTAAAATGCTTTCTGGCACAGACACTGGTTGAAAACAGCCATTCTTAATTAAATATTGGATAATATCCTTAGAAAGATGTTTTTTTCTACCAAGTACTGAGATTGTGCTTGGAAACCTACAGATACCACTATCAGATTGTCTTGATTTAAGTATATATATTTATATATAATTATTTACTAAACAAATAATTCCATTCAACATTTTGCAATTTCTCATATTAAGCCAACTAACTGTAAGCAGAAAAGGAATTGGAACACATTTAAGTTACCTGTCAAATTCATCATCTACTAAAAAGACTGGAAAAAGAAAGGGAAGAAGGAGATCAAGTCGCAAATATGATCGGCATACTTATTGCTCTTACAGAAGGTGATCTAACACCCACTGAAGCAAATAGCAGGAATAAAACACTGCCTTCCTCCTAAGGTGGTGTTTTGTTTTTTTTTTCCTATCACAGCACTGGCAACATCACTATGTTTCACGAGACAGCAAAGCATCTAAAATTAGGCAAAATTTTGGCTCTTTGTGCCTGACCTCTACCCCTGAACATGCTCACTCTTTCAGAAGGGATTAGAAAGAGTAGGAAAGGCATCTTCCAGAGCGGAATGAGGCACGGCAATAATCCTCTAACTGATCACTTAGAACGCTAAATAAATAGACACAAGTCATTCTGTGAGTCCTTTCTTTTTTAAGCTATGGTGGGAGCAGCCACTCAGAAGCACTGTACAGGACACTGTACAAGTACAGGACTTGTGCTGGTGGCACAGTTTCGCAAAGAGCCACAATTACACCACTCATGGAAACACATCACGGACTTGGGAATACCACCTCTGCACAAGCACTGTCTCGTATATAAAACAGGTTCACAGTAAGAGCTCCCTGTTTTATCAGGGAAAAAAAACCTTGTATTGCTATACCATATCACTACATCATAAGCATTTCTCCAATAAGTTGTATAAATTTTTAATCAACCAAATACTCTTATTGAGCACGGTAGGTTCACTCGTACTAGGAAGATTTGCAAGACTGGCACCAAATGAACAATAGCCATAAACCTCTTTCTTGTTTGCACTTGTGCATATTCTACATAGTAGGAATGAAGCTGACTAGGAGAAAAAAGAAATACATCCAAAATAAAATTTTCTAACTTTTTCCAACTTCACACCAGATCATAATCTTCCACCTATATGGTTATTGTTATTATAACCATGGTTCTCCTATGGTAACTTGTCTGGCATTACTGAACCAGTCATTGCAGCTTCTACACTACTTAAGCCTCCACCATAATTTGCTGCCTGAACTGTGAAGGCACCAGGAGGGCTTCAAACAGGTCTCAGTAACGTGTCTGGCACTGTAGCTGAGAATTTGATATCAAAGGATAGGACAATCTATAGGGAAAATCAACAAAAAATAGGAAAAAGATGAGAACATGATTAAAGATAAAGAATTCTTCTGATTGAGTTGGTAAGCTCTGTGTGTTATGCACCAGTAGTTTAATCATACATTATTTTTAGGAAGATTTCTACCGCTATCATCCATGGTAGATCTCTACCAATATTTGCATTTTCTCCTTCCCAGCAGCTATGCAGTCTCTGGAAGTTAAAGATGTTAAAATATGTCAGGAATGCATGTTCACATGTTCCCCTTGGCTGCTGGTTTCAAGTTCATGTCCAATTTTACAATGAATCCATTTACTATCCTTTTTTTCCCCCTTTTTCCTTAGTACTTGCATGGGCTGTTTTCCAGTGATCGCTGGCAAATTTTCTCTATTTAGAGTGGTTCAACAGCTAGCCAGATGTGAGACTGCTAGAAAGTTTAACTGCTACTTTTAGAAATGAGGCAGTTACTTTAAGTTAGACATGTGGCCTTCCCAGCTCAATCAGAAGAGGTGGCTATCAGCGAGTTGTGTGTTCTTTTGAGGATGATTTCAACCCAGACCAAGTTTATTCTGAAACTGAATATTGGTTTTGAAAACCAGAAGGCCAATCCAATGGAACGTCACAATGTTTTCTTTTCAGTGTAATGTAGGTATTTTATCTGGATCACAAAGGTTCTCTGTTATTCTAAGCTGACCTCAAAACTAGTCCCTCCTAGATTTAAAAGGATTATGCATGTTCAAATTAACAATCCTATATACATTCCTTTTCTTGGAAGCTTTAACCAAAAAACATGAATATTTTCTGATTATACTTTAATCAATACTTCACCTGTAGGGATCACCACTAAAAATGAATCTCTTTATAAAGAGACAGAAACCACTAGTTATCCAAAAATGTGTATTTTTTCTCTGATTTTTTTTTCCCAGAAGTCTGAAAATTTACTGTTTTCACAATCCACGTGTATGATGTGAGAGAGAATAAATAATGATAATAATAAAAACAAGCTATGGTTAAAATTATATTGAAATATTTAATAAGTATAATGCAGAATGGAATACCCACATATTGCAGATTTCAGAATGTGAAAATAAAATTGACTACAAAACGAAAATAGGCTTTGTTGATGTTTCTCTCATCTGTGAGAAATGTAAAAAGAAAACAGAGGAAAAGTATTAATAGCAAAAGAAAACTGGATTTGAGACTTATGCTTGTAATAAACAAACTGCTTGCAGCAGAAATATTTCTTTACTGTGTGCGCTACAACTGAAATTTGGCACCACCTCTTTCCAACCCTGCTCAAATCTCATGTAAGATGAATATTTAGCTTCAATAATAATTTATTAACTTGAAAGTTTAACAAGTCTTTAGGCCTTGATACGGCAAAAATGCATGTGATGTTCATTCAGTGCTACCACTTACTAAATTATATATGTAGAACCATCTCCAAGTTTAGAGACCAGAATTCAGAAGTCTTCATAGGAGAACTCCTATAGCTTGAAGGGTACATACAGGCTTGGATCTTTTGACTGGGAGGTCTGCAATTAATTCTTACTGAAAATAAGTGTTATTGGCAACCTCCAGGAATATGACTGTGTTGTTGGGATAATTACTCCAGCTATTTTTTGTACTGTAAAAAATAAATTAATCTTACTGCTAGCACAGTAAAACTCTCTTAAAATGAGGCTATTGCAGGAAGGAGAGGGAATAAGTGAGGAAAAACTGAACAAAACAAAAAACTTCCCATCCCTGGAGGCATTCAAGGCCAGGATGGATGTGGCTCTGGGCAGCCTGGTCTAGTGGTTGATGACCCTGCACATAGCGGGGGGGGAGGGGGATAACGAGATGATAATTATGATTCTTTTCAACCCAGGTCATTCTATAGTTCACTAATTTGATGTGAAAAACTGATATTCTTCTTACACCATTATGACCATTTATTGGTTATGATTTACTCATACCTGATGATCAAACATAGTGAATGTAAGAGACAGTATTGTCTCATGTGATTTCAGAGTACTTCCCTCATTCACATAAAGTAAGAAGCATCTGAGTAACTGTTCACTTAAAAAAAAAAAAAAAAGGTTTAACATACAATTCAGCATTATGTATGTTATGTATGAACATAACATTCAATAGCCTTTTCATTTAAACTCTTTCATTCCTCTCATCCCCAGGAAAGGTTTTGATTTGAACACATAAACACCGTGACATTGAGCAGGAATAAGGAGCAGCCCCCCAAAGATCCAATCATCTCCTATTTTAAGAGTAAGAATATGTGGCCATATCTTCACAAGAGATAGATGTATTTTCAAAAAGTGTCCAAATAAGGAGCCATCTCCAGAGCGTGCTGCCTGTTAAATCTGAAATGGGTGATAATGGCGCTTGCTTGGTCTGAAAATCACGGCTGTGTAGCCTGGATACAAGAGCTGGTACTACAAGACAGTCCACGTACTTCATCTCCACTCATAACCCAAACCAAAACTGTGCTTTGGAGTGGTCTTCCAAGCTTGAAGAGCTCAGACAGGTGCAGCTGTACACTTTATGGAATACATTAGCAATAGAAAACTGCTTGTCTACTAGGATTTTCTGCACAAGCCTAATAATTTCCCTTTACCTTTTGCTGTGTGAAAAGTTCTCCCCCAAAGGAAAACAAGTTGTGATTTTGGTAATTAATTGCACTATGCAAAAAAAAAATAAAAAATAAAAGGTTTGTTAGTACCCCGGAGACTGGAACACATCATGAATTAGCAATCTGCAATTAGAAATTTGCATTGAAGAAACGGGAAGGAGCAAATAAATTCTAGATCAAAATTAGTGTGTTATAATTTAACCATCATTAACTTAAAGCAAGCATTTGACAATTTACCGTATCCAGCTAGCCAGTCGAATATGATTTGCTCACATCAGTAAACTGCTAATATGCTTCTAAAACTAAAGAAAAATATGGAGGAATGCACAAACTGATTCAAATTAACCAGGTCTCACTATTCATTTTCTGAAAAGCACTGGGCGTGCCTTGCATCCGAAAGCAACGATTTGTTATGCACCGTAGTGTTACAGCGCTCCACATCATAAGTAACTGTTTAAAAATCCAAGGCATTCCTAAAATGTTTCACTTAAACGTTTCTGCAATAAAATCTTATTGAACTGTTGCTTTTATTAATTTTTTTTTTTACACACTAGAGACCAAGGGATGCAAGTTAGATTTTTTCTTTTCTCTTTGCTCCCTTCTATTTTTTTATAAACTTTGCCTACTACTAGCAAATAAACTATCTCTCTTTTTTAATAAAACCATGGCCTTGAGTTTTTGCCCCTTAATAGTAGCCTACATGGTCGACTACCCTTGGTGTTAAATTTTCTTAAATTGTATTTCTGTCAGTATATCATTTTTTTAAGCAATGGACCCTATAATAGCAAGCTCTGTTCTGTCAGGAGTACATTTTAACAGCATGACACAAGTATTTTTCACTACGGGAGACAAACAATGATATGTATTACATGCAGTAAACATTGCCTTTGGTACATAGGGTTCTCTTAGCATTCATCTGTCTAAAATTTCATTGTGTCCTGCAAGGGGAAAAAAACCCTGCCTCTCATTAACTATTGCCAAAGGCTGTAGGTTTGCAAAGTGCCAACAATGCATTGTCACATTTCTCACTAAACAAGGGCTTGATTGAATATTACAAGAATGCTGGAAAGCCAGCAAGGTGGATTAGGGGATATTTTAATAGTAAAAACAAAATTACAAGCCTTTCAGTGGGCTGCTTAACTAACAATCTTGAAACCAATTTTTTTTTCCTTAAAACATGCCCCCTTCCCCCAAACAAGTAGGAACAAGAACTTTATGAAATAAAGATGTTTTGCACTTAAAATAATGGGGTCCTGGCAAGAGCAGAATAAAAATGGCAATTTTTCTGTGTGAAATGCACTCAGCCCTACAATTTTACAGCATGAGGACTGCAATGGCAGCAGTTCCGAAATTCTCCATAAATTTACATGTGGGCTGCAGTTTGGTAGTTTATCAGACCATTACAATTACTCTGAAAAACAAGTTTCTGATGCTGATGCACATGAAGTGCCCTTTAGCTGTGAGGGACCACACCAGAGGATCTCTCTGCTGTGACATCTTTGCCATACATTGCGTGGGTGTATATGACCTCATGAGAGCCATCTGCAGTGGGGTCAGAATCTCTTTTTGTGAATCAGTAGGTTGGGAAGGGATTTATAAACAGATCAACACTGGCACAATTCTTCTCTGATTCAAAAACCAGCAGGAGTGCAGAGCACTCTCAGAAACCTTGTCGGCTTTGCTGAACTCTGAAGTGACTTTCATCCTGAACCCTACAGCACAAACACTGTAAATGGGTAATGTGCAGAGAATTATTTGCAAGAATCAATGCAAGTATAAAAATAACTCAGATACATTATTGTTGCATTACTGCAATATTGCACTGTTTACATGATAATTGCTCCTTCAAAGAAATACCATTTTTTTTCTCTTTAGAATTGAATCTTCCTAATCAGAAAATCTTTTTTTGGAGGGTTTGGATAAACACACTGTACCATAAAAGCATCATCTGTGGTAGGCAAATCACTCCCAAGATCTGAGTTTTCTCTTCTGTAAGAAAAGGAACAAGACATTTTCTCAGCCGCCGGGGAACCAACACCTGAGGCAGTAAGATAGAAATAATGCAGCGCTAGGTCCAAATGCAAGGCAAAACTTCCTCCCTCCAAATGAAGAAAGGCTTTTTGGCTCCTGAGAATTATTGGAAAAGGATTATCACAAACACTGATTTGATGTAAACTGAAAATAGATTAGTTAGACCTTCTGGGCCCAAAGTAGAGAGGACCTCAACAAAGGGTGAAGTCTATGCAGAGGATAATGTTCCCAACGATGGTGCTGGGGAAGGACAGAGAGGAACCAGGAAGCATATGGGTTTTTAAGAAGTGACAAGATTTCCTAGGCTGACACAGAAATTACCAGGGATTTCCACTTTCCAAGAATATTTTAAATTAAGGCACTTGCATATAAATGTCCAGTGGATGCTGGGAGAGGCAGACACACAACTTCTTATCTGAGGCACATAGTTCATTTTGCATCTGATAACTGCTGGCTCTTGTCACAGTTGTTTAATAGGTGGGGGTTTTAAAGCAAGAGAAATTTACAGCTGTTTCACAGAGACAGAGAAGAGATCATTTGCTCTATATAGCCTTCAGAAAAGAAATATAGAGAGTAGCTGGCACTGGTAAATGCTGAGATTGCTTGCCAAAGCCTGCAGCCTTATGAGATTCTCTATGCATCTCCTCAGCGGAGCTGAAGAAGGTTTGGCTGGAACAAGATTGCTTCTCACCAGCAACATCTGCTACAAGATCTGGAGATCTCTGTCATAACAAAGCCTGTTTTCAGATTCCTGCCCTCCTGTAGGTACTGTGTGCCAGATAAAGGGAATGGAACAGGATAAATAGGCTCTACAGGTCCTGCATCCAGCCGGGGGAGAATTTATCTGAGAACAAACTCCTCTGGCAGCTGAAGGGCTGTAAGGGGACAAAAATACTTTCAAGAATCTTGGGCTGAGATTTTGGCACACCGTGGGATGGCGATTGCAGGCCTTTTACTGCTTCCTGAAAAGTCTGTCTGTGCTCCAAGAGTTATCTGGGGAAGTTCCTACAAGCTTTCCCTCATCCTGACAGAAATGGGTCACATAATGGAAAAACAAAGCCTACGAATGAACAGAAAGGACAAGGTGCTGAATGTTACTGGGTGATAGGAGGCCATCAGAAGAAAGCACTAGAGTCTTAAGGAGACCATGAGATCAATAAACATTGCTCACAGAACTGCTGTCCAGAGCCTTCCAGGTACAGAACTCATCTTTGCCCACCATGACCACTACGTCTTTGCACTGCAATCTGACCTCTACCACCTCCTCACAACATGAGGAGGGAGTTTCAGCTGCTCTCCCCTCTGCACAAAGAAACTTGAATGACAGCATAATTTGTTGACTGAGAGCATTCCTACCAGAGGCCCAGAGATTGTCTAGCTGCTTCCTTTGCCATGAAATAGCACCTCCCTGAACTGGAGTTGAAAGCCTGCCTGCTTATGCACAGCCTGATGTTGGAAGGCAGCTGTTGCTCCATCCAAGAAGTCTCCCTCTAAACTGGGATGTACTGCCCACAGTCATTTAAGAACAAACAAAAAAGAATTTATCCAATCCATTAGCATTCCTTTATTTCCAAAGAATGCAATGTCAAGACAGCAGCAGCAACTGTCTTTACTAATGTAAACAGTCTCCAAGAACTGCCAGGTAATTAGGTTGCTTTCTTCCTTGAGACTACAGAAAAAGCCAGAAGGCCCACTATGGGCATGTGGACAGTAAATGCCATATAACTCCATCAACCAAGATGCTCATGCATCTGTCCAGATTATTTTGTATCCGTTCTCTCCAACTCTGCTGAAAGACAGAACAGACCAGGCTACAGCATCCATAGGTTACTCAGATAGACAAAATTTCCTCCTGCCACTAGTTTTTGCTATAGCAATTAAAGATTCATGTGTTTCCTACAAAAGCTCTCTAAAGCAGGTGTAAAATACTCATAGAGCTACATTTAAAGCACTTCACCTCCAATACATCATTCCAAACATATCACAACTGTTAGAAAAACTGTTGACTAATCCTAAATAAATGCACACGAGGGTAAAAAAGAGTCAAAATACATGTGCTGCTCACAGCTCTCCATCAATTCCACAGCCTAATGTAACACAGTCTCAGCTAATACTATCAAAAATCTTTGGTATATAGACTGACAACAAATCTGGGGACCTGCTATCTTCCCTGTGCATTAAGCATCCCTCATGTGCAATGTGAGAACAAGGGTGGGAGGATAAAACATTCTGGATCTTGCCATAGTCATTACTGCATATCCTCCAGTGTCCTCAGACAACATTGCTCCTTTTTTCCAACACCTGACACTGTTCCTCCGCACTGCAATTTTTGTGTTAAGCCTTAATAAAGCTCCAACATCCATTGTTAAAACTCACAAACTTAAAATTCTGTGCTTTGGTGCAAGCAGAGACTCAGCTTCTGTGACTTTTTGGAATCACTGCAGCAAGTCGTGAATGATGTATGAAATGAAAAATCCCTGCTCACTGCACACAATTCAGATAGTAAAATCTCCCTGGAGCATAAAAAAAAAAGCACTTAAACATGTCATTTTATTTTTGTCCTGTGCCCAGAAGACTCCCTCATCTCTTCCCCAAGAACATGCAGACACCTCAGCTACCACCAGAGAACAAGGAAGTACTCTTGGAACTAAAGTGGATCAGCCCAGTTCACACAGCATTTCTAGGAAAAGACACAGGGACCTGGAGCAAACCAGACAGAATTATACTGGTGACATGTTCAGGCCTCTCTCCAAACACACTTTTTGTCTCATTTTTTAAAGTAATACCTAATCTCATCATCCTGACTCTTTAACTTGATTGACCTTTGCAGATTGCATTATGGTAGCAACAACAGCATGCTCAATGTAGTTACGGGCATGAGAAAAAATATTTGATATAAATATCATGTGTGTGACTAGCTATCATTTATGTTGGGACAAATACAGCAACGTGCTTCTACTTCTTCTCTTGTTCCAACACACTCCCACAATACTAACATTCAAGCCCTTCAATGTTTCTTGCCTGTTAGCTGGAAATTTCTATCTGACTTCCTTTTTGGTGCTGACCTTTTAAATCCGGCAGACACTAACATCGCCTGCCATAATTCGGTCATTTTCATATTTGCTGCATATGCTCCTTTCATTTGGCCTTTAATGAGTGTCTATTATATTTTTCATATTCTTATGATGTAGGAGCTGCTAGAACCTGGTAGGACTTTTTTTTTTTTCCATTTTTCTCTTTTTGGTTTGACGAGAGTGATACGGGACATATCAGAACGGTTGGGTTATTCCCAAAATGGATTTCTTCCTTATCAAAAGTTCCGCGCGTGATGGACAAACTTGGTTCACCCACACCCATATCCACAACGACAGTGGATCTCCAGGTTTAATCTTGCAGCAAAACCAGTCAGTTTGGCAAAACAAAATTCTTTCTCAATCACTAGGAAGTGGAGAGATGTCCAGTTTGCTGCTGGTCCCTCTGAGCACAAGGAGAATGGAAAACTGACAGCAAAACTGCAAATCCACAGATGAGTGATCTGCCCAGATGCAGCTGTCTTGGTGACTGCATTTAGATTTAGGAAAAGAAAGCAGAGGTCTGATCTAATGACAATTGATGTTGTCTTCTCATGACAAGTTTTCTTACATTTGCGATTTAATAATTATTCTTCCCAAAATATTACTGATGATGAAGGACAATTGCCTACATCAGTGTCACATTTCTGTCATCTTTGCGATTCTAAAATTTCAGGGAAAGCAGAGAAAACAGTGCAGCCATTTTTTGCTTTTCTTTTTTTGCTTTTCTAACTTCTTCATACAAAAAGTGGAACTGTAACTACTTTCACTCCTTATGCACAGCAGAAGGAAGACAGGACTGCAAGTGAGGCAGAGACAAAGTACTTTGCAGCACATCCTCCACCATCACCAGCAATTCCTTCAAGAAGCAATACTGCAATGAGGCTGAATTAGCAGAAATTACCATTGTAACCTTTTCCTGAGTAAACCAAGAAGCAGACAGCAAATACATTGGTAATATCTGATATATTCCTCCTATTGGGACACCTTTGGATGTCACCTCCCACACAATCTGGAAGGCAATGCACTGCTGGAATCATATGGGCTATGGAACTGCTCTTCACTGTTATTTTTAACAGGAAAACACTGGGCCCAGGTCAGATTTGGTTTCACAAGAGGTCAGGTAGAGCTTAGAGATATAAAGATGTGGTGCTTAAAGCAAATGCAAAAGAGTTTTTTCAAAGCTTGGAAGGTAACAAGGTTGGTTTTCAAATACCTTGCAGGGATAGCAATGTCCAAGCTCACATTGACAAAATCACTTCTCTTTACTTTGGAAAGATTTTCTGGGAAACAAAATGTGCTTGCAACTATTTTCTGTATTTTATTTCCTCCCCACCTGAATTTTCTCTTTTTGAAGGAAATGGAAAAGGAATACTTTTTCTTACATCAGTTTTTTGATACTCTGCAATGCCACCTCTCACTGTACTGCTTAAATAATATTGATAGTAAGCCAAGCATGAAACATGTAGGAGGTGGTGGCAAGAACTTTTTCCAAAAAGCACACATTAAAAAATGAAGAATCAGCTTTTGAGGAAGAAGAACAGAGAAATGGAGTTGAGGTGGTTTAAATGAAAGCATCAGACAAAATATAGAGGCTGAACATCTGCTAGAATATCTGGCATATATGTCTTACACATATGTAAGCATACAAGATAAAAATTATTTTTTTTTAAACAAATCATAAGAAAGATGTTTACCTGCCAATACAGTAAGGCTACCTGGTTAATAATAAGATTCTTTAGAATATTTGGTTCTAGAATTATTTGTTCAGACTCAGTAAACTCCAGTTGAGACAGATAATCTGACAAATTACAGTAAACGTTGCAAATATATACTAGCATCAGAGTAAACCTCAGGGGTCTGTTAGTAGAGCAGATATATTTGTATAAGGAGAAAAAAGAAGCGAGTGAAAGCAATCAGCTGCTTACCACAGCAAGAAGCTGTACTTCTTGTTATCATCTTAACTATTCCTTGGCCAAATTAAGAACTTATCAAGAACAGTATACCTACTGCACACATTTCAGATGTGGAATCTTGTGTTGTTTTTTTTAAACTTGTAATTATCAGCTGAGAATCTATTCAAAAGACACACAAGAAACAGGGAGGAGGATGCTGTTATGGATATTACAGGAAAACAATCAAGGTTTGTTGTACCTGGAGACTGGGAGCAATTGGGACTCAGAAAAGGGTACACCAGGAATGGTTCACAGGTTGGATATTAGAAAAAACTTCTCCAAAAGAGAGGCTAGGCACAGGCTGCCCAGGGAGTGGTGAAGTCACTGTCCTGGGAGGTGTTTCATGAAATGCATAGATGTGGTACTGAGGAGCATGGTTTAGGGGGCAATATTGGTGAGAGGAGGACTAGATGATGTTAGAGGTCTTTTCCAACATTAGAGATTCCATAAGTCTGTGAAAATGCCTCAGAAAAGCACAGAGGAGGACAATAGTTGTCTACATACTCATGAAGTCGTCATTTCTGTTTTACTCAATGAATCTTAGCAGTGATTCACTCCGCATTACAACTGAGTTAGGTAAGGAGGTGTTGCAGGTAGCTCTTCTGACTGGCTTCATGCTACAGTGAAGCTCATTAAAAACAGCACATTTACAGTAATGTTTTCAACATTTCCTGTAGATCTTAAGATTGTTTTAATAAGTTAAATTCTGAGCAGAAAGAGTATATTTTAATTTACTTTTCAGTGCTCCCTAAGCATTCAACGTCACGTTGCATTCTTTTTAATACTGCACGGAACATAAAAATGCATTAATTTAACATCTTAATGAAAATGTACACATCCTTACAGTAGCCAGAAGCTGCTAATTACACAGGACAGGTTCGTTAGCACAATTTCGGAACATGAGGAGGAAATGAATTGAGAACCCAACATTCACAAACATCAACAGAAAATCCTAGGGCTTTTAAATACAATTTTGTTCCACCTCCTACTGCTTGCTATCTTCCCCATAAAAATCGCAGAGAGCAGAGCCCAAGAGCTACCAACACGTCATACAAGCTTCAAGACAGACTCTTATATCACCTGCCAGAAGTTCAGTTTCGGAGTGGTGATGGAGCAGGATTAACATACAGATCTACATCCTTTCAGTCAGAGAGGGACAGGGAAAGACTGTTATGGATGTCAGCACTTTGACATCCCAGAGACACATTGGCACAGTATGAGTTGTGGCTGTGGCCGACATTGCGGCCTGCAGCCACGTGCCCAGCTAGGAGCCAGACTGCAGGTCTAGACTTCTGAACAAAGGGAATGTCGTGCTGTGGCTGGGGATAATCGGTGTACAGTGTGCAGTACACTAAAAAGGAAGGCACAGCAAACTGGAGATAGATTTTTCAGGCAGCACCATTCCAGTTTTAAATATTTGGCTTTGCTGAGGCATGTTTCTAAATTAATAGGTCCCATAGCTTTCAATAGCATTATTCAAGGTACACCAAGTCAAGCATGTAGTATACATTTGTAAGATTAGGGTTAATTTTATTTTAGTATAAAGTGTTCTTAAATGTATCGGATTACAAATTAAATAAGGAAGCCAATAAAAGCTAGTGCAGAACACCTCCTTATTGAGGCTGCCCTCACCTTTCTTGACACTTTGTGTAAGGTGGGCCCATGAGCCTTACAAAGGACTCTTCAAAAAGTTGCTTTTTTGTGAGAGTTTTTTTGTTTTTGTTTTTTGTAAACCCAAATCTTACATCCTAGAACTTTTGAGTTCTGTGCAAAATGTATTTAACATGAATTAGAAAGTGGAATGTGTTTCTTCAGGAGAAGATGAACTTTTTGGTTTTCTACAGTCTAAAAATAAAAAAAATGTACTTCATCAATGCAAATTCTGGGAAAAAGTAGTAGCTACAGAAGCAACAGTCCTCACTACAGAAAAATAAGATTTGTGTAGTAGCAGTCATAGTGACAGGAAACCTAAATCAGTAATTTGCAATCGTTGCAATTTTTTACCACCAGCCAACTTGCTACCGTTGCCTAGAAATCCTTCCCAAAAACATATCTAAAAGACAAAGCTAAGTTCAATAATCATTTGAACAATTTTTATAAATTACATTCATCTGTTTGTTAGAACACATGAAATTTGAAGGCAGGTTATTTATTTAATCTGTATTTGAATCAAGTTTTCTCAAACTAATATCTGTTGTTGTTTAAGATGCTGCAAAATAATAATATAAGATTAATATAATATTTGTTTACTCTCATAGCTGAACAATTCTGCTCAGTACAGAGCTACAATCTAATAAATATCCATTCGCTAAGTGACAACACGAGGCTCTATGTTGATATTTACAGATTGAAAATATGTCTCAAAAAAAAAGTGTGATGCACAAGCATTTTCTACATTTTAGTCAATGTCAAAGTGATCACTCTTGTACATGAAGTCCAAAGAATCAAACTCAAACAAGCACTACTGAAAACAACGATACAAGAGCAAGATGGCATTTGCTACTTGGTATAATGTAGTATGTTGCTAATTACTCCTATATATCGTCACTTGCAGTATATCCAAATGTATAACTTGAGTACACTTACTCCGATCTCTCCAAAAACATAGAAAAGATGTGGTAACATGTTTTATCTGCTTTGCTCTACTCTCCAGAAATAATTTTATCTTTGCATGTTGCGCAATTCTCACTTTCATCCACTATGTGCCAACACAAGACATTATCATTTTTGCAAAGAAAAGATGAAAAGCTTAAATTACACTTCTGCAGAATGCCACTTAACACAAGAACTGCAGGAGAATTTCCCATGGAACATCAATCCAGATCTGAAAATCTATTTTACAAAAGTAGCGATTTTCTGCTCACAAAGAGTTCCCTTGTGTTGTGTTACATTTTGTGATAAAATAGATAAACAGAGTTCACTCTCATCCTAAACGAAAATATTTTTTGGATAATAATTGGGGCTATTGTACTCTTAGAAAATGAGGTGCTAAATACTTTTCAGCTGCTAGTAACTGCAGTTCTGATTCAAAGCTGGAACACAGACTGAATTATGAATACGCCCGCACTCTAGTGTGACATTTCAGCACACTGCCACTAACTTCACTGATTGCCATGGGGCTATTGAGATTTTTAATTGTTAGCATGCATTTAAAGACAGTCTTAAACAGTTTTAGGGAATACAAAACCATGCTTAGATTCCTATTCAGGTACTTGCATTACAAGTGAGAGAGAATTCTGCAACAATTTCTTCATGAATATATGCGTAAATACAATATCAAGCAGATATGCAGAGAGGACATGACCCTGGAGAGCTTGTAAGGTATTTTTAACTATAAACGGTTTCATTTTGATACACGGCTTGCTAATGATCAAATTTGGCAAAACTATTTATCCTGTTGTTTAAACAATTTATATTCCCACTTGTATATGGTCAAGTAAATTTAGACTAGATATTAGGAAGAAATTCTTTATTGTGAGAGGGGTAACACAGTGGAACAGGTTGCCCTGAGAGGTTGTGGATGCCCCCTCCCTGGAAGCCAGGCTGGATTGAGCTTTGAGCAACCTGGTCTAGAGGGAAGTACCCTTCCCTATAGCAGGGGGTTGGAACTAGATGGTCTTAACAGTGCTTTCCAACCCAAGTCATTCTATGATGCTATGATTCTAAGTTCTGATAATACTTCTGTGAATTTCTGAGCCAGGTATATGTATCCAGTGTATGTTTAAGACTTGTTCAGTTTAGTCTAAATATTAAAAAAGTGCAGAACCAGCAGTTTCTGTAAATCCAAACTTTAGTAATTTCTAATTAAACTACTGTTGGGTTGGGTTTTTCTTTGGCCTAATCACATACAGCTCTCCTATTGATTAGTCCTTTCTCAGGAAAGTATGGCTCTATAGACTCATACACACACCAAAAATAGAGATGACTTAAATAGCTCTTCCTCTTTTAAAACACATATCTACTGATATGTAATAGCTGTCTTAACACATGGGACATATACAGAGAGATTCAATTGCGCAAAGGCTGAGATTTAGAATATGGAAGCGGCAGCTTTGGGAGCGTGCAAAAACATCACTATTAGAATTCTACAGGTGTAAAATATGCAAACCTTTTTGGCAATGTAGACTCCATGTTTCAGATAGCGAGTCTGAAAAATTTAATAAATTCAAGAACATTTAGGCTGGAAAAAAATTTAAGCTTGCGTCTCTTCTCTAAGTTTATTTAAAAAGCCATCCATCATCCTAAGATATCCAATGGGAAGTTAGCAACCAAAACACAACACATCTGGTAAGGTATATCCCAAATTTACATTCATTAATACATTAAATGTCAAGACCAATTTAATTTAGAAATTAAGTACTACATACTGAGCATTTTGGTTTCCAAACTCCTCATGAACATATTTAACTTCAGAGAAAAGAAAAAGCAATTCTGAAAGTCAGGAAGGCTGAAAGAGTATAATAGCATTGAACATTTTCAAGGCCAATTCTCAATTACCTATTATGAAGTTTTATGTGAAATTTCTATTTCCAGCTGAGAAGTTTCTGCAATTTTCAATTTGCTCACAACTCTATTTTTAGAAAAAAGAACTGTGTTTGTTACCTATTATTCAGAAATTCACACTATGGAGGAATATTATTTACGATATCCAAAACATCTGAATGCTACAGCAAGTCTAATATGATGAAATTCAAAATAATTTTATATTTTATTATTTTTCAAAATCACATACATAGATTTTTTTTTCAGTAAAATTATGACAAAATAAAAATAAGGAAAGTTTTTTTTTTTTTTTTTTTTTTTGTAAGGAACAGCCATAGAGCAGAATTTAGGACCTCTTAATAACATCTCTATGTTAGGCAATAACAGCTAAATATTGCTCTACTACACTGTACAGAGACACATTGTTTTGTGTATGCTTCTTGCCAAAAAATGCAGAAAGTTTGCAATTAAGCTTTGGATGTCAAATCACATGCCATAATATAGTTGATAATACTCGCTCCTGAAGGAAAGCATTTTAATTGGGGCACTATTTTAAACATATTCCATAGGAGCACTAGTCACAAAGTCTCTTCTAAGGAAAAATTCAACAAGGAAAAAATGGAGCAAGTTCCATGTATTTTAAAAGCAATTTCTGAATTCTACAGGTCTGCTCAGTATTTTTTACAAGAACATTAACCCATCCTCTGACGCTGCAGACTAACCAAGGCTGCCCCAAAATTACAAGCTTTACTGAACCACTATAAATTGACAAAATATTTACAGTAAAATAATTTTCCATAAAATACGCTGAACGGTGGCAAGATAATGAAGAGATATAGGACAGGCTTTAAGATGCAATGTACTTTCATCTGAAAAGTCTCCTGAAATTCTTTGAACGTTTCCAGGGGATTAATGAGGTATTTTGACAACACACAAGAAGTGTCTGGTTTTCAAGAAGCCATATAAGAGGGAACGTTCACATCCTTGGAAATTAAACTGTGTATTTTAAGCCACTAAAAATAACACAATTATTAAAAATTTGGCAGCTCTGAAGAAAAATACCAGAAGATACTAGCAAACACATGGAACTACTGAAGAGCGTCAAACTTGAGTACACATATTTTACAGCCTTTCAACATGACTTAAACACCAATTTTAACAGCTTAATTGAATGTTTCTTATTAAAAGCTATCACAGATGAACTAAAATAAGGAGCTAAACTAGCTAGAGTGTAACTAAATCAAACCCATTATTCCTTGCAATTGTGGTGGATTAACTGCGTGTACGTGCACTAGTCCCCTTGTTGTATACACTTATCCCTTCAAGAACTGGTACAGTGTTTTAAGTATTTCAAAACAGTTGTCAATTAGAGGCAGAGAGAGTGTCATTGTGCTTTATTTATTTTTTTTTTTTTGAAGATACGCTAAATGCTACAATTAATGTAAATTTAGTGGAATACGAATCTCCCCTACAAAGCAAAAATTCAACATGGAGACCATTACACCTACAAAATCCATGTATATATTAAAATATTTTAGGACCTATTCCTCCAAACTAGTACTCCCTTGAATACTTTAATGCTTACTGCATCAGGGTATTTATGAATAAATAAAGGATTGTTTTAGTAAAGAAAGTACAGCTCTTTTAAGCCTCACTTTTGTAGTTACCTCAATATTCTTGAAAGCTCAGAGTGCTTAAATCCTTAAAATTTTACCATTATTTTATTAAGCTGGGCAAAAGCACAATGAGGTGTCAATCTAAAAATATCTGACATCCTTCTATCCACGAAAATATCCATGTAGAGTATTTGTACAAGCATTTACGAGTGCCAATACTTCATATGTTTGCAATATTTAACGTGCGCTTTCTGCGACATAAGAGAAGCAGGAACTGCTAAACAATACTAGACCATAGAACATTTTAAGTATTCCTTGAATTTCTAAGTACTACTACGTAATATATATATTTTTAAATAATAATTGTTTTTAGAGTGAGAGCAGTTTTACAGGAAAAGGCTGCTTCCCAAACTCTATTCTTTTCAGCCTGCACCCTTTCACAGACTAAATATTTTACAGAGGCAGCATCTTTATGATGCTTGTGGTTGAGCACTTTACTCTCTGTAGTCACTTCTCATTATTTACAAGATCCTGTCCAATATATAATCTAAAATCTAGGTTTGTCTCAAGTGCTCAGATCAGCAAATAGGAGAGAAAACAAGAAAAAACATGATTTGTCCCTTTCTTCAGGGATAGCAGTCAACCCATCTTCAGAGTTATCCTGTGGTACTTCTAAAGCCTGCAGTACATTTACAAGCCAAATGGTTACCAAGCTTGGGCAGTGCGGGGGGCACACCCTGTGCCATCGTGCCCCTCATCCTCAAAGGCTCTAAATGTGTTTAAGGGTAAAAATTCTCCCCAACACACCGTTTTGTTAATCCTTTTCTTATGATCTGTTTGCCTGCTAGAGAAATTATGCATAAAGAAATAAAAGTTCTAATTCAATTTCCATGTTAAGTGATGGATATGAAAAAAAAGAGAAAAAAATCAGAAACCATATTCTTTGTGTTTACTAAGAGATATGCACTCCAACATTTAGTGTCATGGAGCTGGAGTTAAAACCAGAAACGGTGAAGATAATTTAGCTGCATGAATGCCTGCTCTTCAGTAAAATGCTGCCAAAATTAAATAGGAATGAAACAGCACTTTGTAGTCATTGGTCGCTCAGCAGGGTTTGCGTAGTTAAAAACCTAAGTGAAAAGGGTGATTGACCTACATTGCTACTAGCTTAGCACAGCTGTACTTTCATATTTTCGCTGCATCCGAGGAAGCTCATTATTTAATACAACTGAGTTACGTGTAATTGTCGGTCTTTCATTTCACACTTTTAGGGGCCAGATATTAATCTCAGATGCACGGCTTGCATTACTGTGCATCTGGAAGTATCTGTGACTGCCCATTTGCACGCAAAGCTAAAAAGATGGGACTGCACACGGTTGCACCTGAAATTAGGAGGCTGCCCAGGGGCAGGAGGACCTCACAAATATGCAGAAATCAAATGAGCAGATGGAACAGAAAGCAAATCCCCTGGCACCCCAAAGGCAAATGCTATGCTGTTTTTTCCCATTGTTTTGAGCAGAACTAGCCCAGAATGCATAACCAAAGCACATTTCACACAACCCATACCTGCGGTTTAAATAAGTAATAACCTTCCAGTTAACAACCAGTTTGATATGTTAACAGCCCAGGGGCTGTTAACATAACGACTGGTCATTAATGGCAGTAATGACAGATTTCAAAGGGAATATTTTGCTTGTAAATGGACATGCTGCCAGTCAGAACAGAGGACTGAGCAGGATAGGTTGATACATTAAGATGTCACTGTACAGCTCCGGAGGAAAAAAAAAAAAAAAAGCCAACTTCTCGCATATTTCACTTACTGTAAATGGACTTGAAATACTGGCATAAACCTAAGTTCCTTAAATTAAGTCTTCACTTTCTAACCCAGGAGTGTATAAGCAGGAGACAGAAGCCTGCAGGGGAATTATACTCTGCATATCATTTTCACCATGTATGTTATTCCTAACATTGAGCCCATTCTTTACTCAAGTCAGTTCTCATCTTCGTTAACAAAACAGAGCTCATCCCTGCTGTGACCACACCAATACCCTGGGTGCCACATGCCACCTCTGAAATCACTGGAGTGACTTAGTTGAATCAGATTGCAGGGGAAAGCCTCTCACACCCAGCACATCTTCCAAGCTCATTACCTCCATCTCCATGACCCCCTCTATCCTAGAGAATAAGGTCTTAATATAGTAAAATTAACTTATTTTAACAAAAGGAGGGCTAAAACAAAGCAAGATTTGAAGTCTTGGCGATAGAGAGTACTTATAAAAGGCTCAGAGTAGGTATCTCAAGACTCAAATGCCAAACAAGAGCACACGTGAGAGTGGAGAGAATCTTTAATATTTTTTTGGCATCCATTTCTAAATGAGAGATACTAGAAACATTTTTGCAAATAGCCAAATACACAATCACATAGTTTCTGAATTTAACCATGGATGTCAAAGCACATAAACTAGCTACATTATTGCCTGTAGTATCTGTAGAATGGTTGTCTTACTGAAATACATAATGAACACAGAGAGAGAAGTTAATAAGCAATTTTACTCTTTATAATATCATACAAGCCACATATCCTCTAGAGGGCACCACATAAATTAATAGGAAGCTGGAACAGTTTTGTATGTAACAAACACTTCCTTTACAGTTAAAAAGAACAAAAAAAAAAAAAACAAAAAAAAAAGAGGCTAGCTTGAAACTGCAATCGAACCCTAATCTGATCATTATTGCTAAGTAATTTGTTCTTTAAATTGATATCAAGTGAGTTGCTAAATATGAAAGCTTATTTGACTACAAAGCTAGAGAACATTTAACTAGTTTCTACATTAGCATTAAAAAGATCACTTTTATAGGTTCACTGCATAACCAAGTATATAAGACGCAATGAGGCAAATGACTATCTGCAATTACCTTAAGTGCATCAGTATGAAGTTTAGAGTAAATAACAAGTTTAAATCCGTGCATTCACAAGAATCACTAAGGAAAGGCTTATGACTTTCATTAAGACTTCACAAAGACTTGATAAATCCAGAAACAAAATCCAAAACATTTTTAGACTGATTACAGGATCTGTCATGCATGCTGGTTTCACTGGTGCAAAAGTAAATATTGCAGATGAATAAATAACAAAAAAATCAGCTTAAAAAGCATTTTGAAGCTAAATAAATCAGATAAATCACGGTGTAAAAATCACAGTTGCCTTTCTCTGAGTTAAATACTATGAATTTTAACAATCTGATTGCTAAATATTTATTCCTGATAGACCTTTAAATACCAGAGAGCAATGGGATGCGTGCACATGTGTAATGTGGAAATGTTTTGTTCATATCCCTACTACTCAATCACTTTTGGTTTTGATTTTAAAACACTTTATCTGTTGCGTAAGTCTTTGAGAGACTGAGTACGTTCAAAGCCACCAGTAAATCTGGGGATCAAATTGCCACAGTAGAGTTTTCTTACTCCTGCGGGCACTTGCAGAAAGATTCTTAAAACAGGTTTTAAATATTAGGCTCAGCACCGACTTTACCCCCAGAAGCTGTTCATACCACTCTCTCTATACACATAATTTAAGATCACAAGCAACCTAGGTTTCTGTACAATGATCCCTTTCTGTTTCATGCATGAAACAGTTTCCTCTTCATTTTTAAAAGTAAGGTTTTCTCAGCTACTTTTTTGGCAGCTTTAACACAATGGCTTTAAGATGCAGACTCCGTCTTGTGCTTAGCTCATGAAGCTTTAATGGGTAGCAGAGCACTTTTACCACTAAGAGATCCAAGGCCCCGTCTGAAGAACCCTAAGCTGCTTTGCAGCTCCAGCTCAGCAAACGCCTAAGACACTTGCAAACAGTTTTGCTCTACTCTAGAAAAAACAGGTCGTAATGTGGAGAGCCAGAGTACCAAGAGCTGTTAACACTTTAATCATAATTTCTGTACCAACCTACTCATGCCATACAACCTGGAAACATCGTATTTGCTACCTGTGCCTACACTGAACTTTTAAGTTAACGCGTGTAAAGAGAATTTTAATTTTTCCCCAATGTATTACAGACTTGAATGTCCCTTTAAAAGGAAAAGACTTTGCTATAGGAGCAGGGGGAATATTCCCAGAAGTTCACACCTGCCTCGGGCAGCCAGTCTCACTAGACCCCCTCTGCAGGGAATGGCAGAAGGTGCTCCTCTATGAAATAGGTGCTCTGAATCACCCCAGAGGAGTCTCTCTATTTACTACTGACAGCCCAGAGAGACCAAACTTCTTGATTAAACTCAGCTTCTGCAAGTAGCTCTATTTACACACGCAAGCTCTAGTCTGGTACTGTGCCGACTTACACCCCAATTGTTTTTGAGAAGATTGACAAGCAAACAAGAAAGCAGAGAATCAGGTGATGGTTTGCCATATCCAACAAACGTCACCCAGGGGATGGTTTGCCACCTCTGAAAAGCAGTGCTGTGTCACCCAGGTCCCACATGGGTCAGTGGGCTGGTTGGAGCCCATTGGCTATGGGGTCATTTAGCACAGGGAAGGTGAGTGGATTGTCTCAGTGCAGCTTCTAGCAGATAAACGGCAACGTTCCTTAAAGCTCCAACCACTGCCACAATCTCTCTGGTGAACTCAAAGTGCAGAAGTGGATATGCACAGCCAAATGGAGCAAGCGCTCACAGCGTTCCAACCCACACTTGAGCAGCTGCAGGCCACTTAGGTGGCCCTGCTCTTTCAGGCTGAACATTGTGTTGCTTTTAGGAGGATCAGCTCTCCAGGAGCACTGTGCTGAGCCAGGGGTTACTCTGTTCTTACCTCCCTCCCAGCACAGCACCTCACTATAAGCATCACAAAACTCAAGAGCATGCGATACTACCTTTGAATTTAGCTTCACCTCTCTGCTGCAGCTGGTTGCCTCATGCTCCACAAATGCTTTGTCCTGCAGCTCCCAAGCACTGTGTATGCACCACTACCTACACAGGAAGGACTGAGCAGGCTCACCGCGTTTCTCAGGGAACACGACACAGGCGCGACCTACCTCAGGTAGTCTCTGCGACAAAGGATAAGGTTGGCTTTGGTGTACAGAGTGGAGCCCACCTCCCCCAGGCGGCAGTCACAGCAGGCACATTTCAAGCAGTCTTCATGCCAATATTTGTCCAGGGCCTTTAGAAGATACCGGTCTTTAATCTTACGGTTGCAGCCAGCACAACCTTTCGGCTTGGTGTCTGGCTGGACTGAGAGCATTTGTATACCTGAAACACAGCAAAAGGAGAGAAGGGTGAAAACAGACACTCTCCAGAATGAGCCTCACAGCCTTCTCTTCCTCCACCTCTCCCCTCCCACACACACCCAGTTCATTATAAAGGCAACTGCAGAGACAGGATGACATAATCTGGCGAGTCCACAGCAAGCTGAAAACAATATTAAATAAACTTGAGAGCAGAAACTTCCACCGATCTGCGTTCCACCTCATTTACCCGGACTCTTTGCTGAAAAGGAATATGATTGAAAAATTAAAATGAAAAATTAAAACAATCCTGTTAAAGAGTCACTTTTGCCCAACATTCTCAATGTTTAGCATTCAAAAATTTAAACAGCCTATGTGCAATGGCAAATATACCTAAAGTTGTGTGTTTGGACTAATTTGCACTATCTATAAAACGTATGAACACTCCAGATTTTAGAGATGGAAAGACTGAAGCTATCAAAGGTACGGGACCAGAGTTACAGGGAGGTTTGGCCCATATATTTTTGCAGTAGCAGTTTTGTTTTTCAAGATTACTGTTCTTAGGCACATGAATGAAACAATCAGATTCATAGAGACTTCAGTACCAGCATCTCTCATTGCATCCTTCAGTCTAAGGACCTGCTGAAAAATCTGACCTTAAATAAGCTGCACAAGGTCAGACAGTTACTAGTTTGTCACAGAAAATAATAATAATGATACAAAATCTCTGCCCTATTCTCCAATCCCAATTTTAGCCAACAGATAGTTCGGGAAAAGGAGTCCAATGGCATCCATTAATTATATATACACACCTTTGAACGCAATAGCAGAGAGCATTTAAATGACAGTTCAAACCCCTGAACCACTGTTTAAGGGACAGAATGGGCAAAAGTGGAATACAGTTGAGCGATGGCATGTGGAGCACTGCGGCTGCCTTCCAGAGATCCATACAAAAAAAAAAAATCGATGGCCCTCAGTTTTGCTGTAAATAGGGAGAGGAGGTCACTGCCCCAAAGTGCTTACAGACTGGTCTCTCTTGGCTGGTCTCATGAACTGCCAGCCGATTACACTCACACTGATCCTCTGAAAGTCATTTCTTAGAAGAAGCAAAATCATAGCCTTGTAGACGCTTTGCTGTACATCAAACAGGCATCAGAGAGGAAAGAAAACAGCCACGCAGTTCGATTACTAGGTTATCTCACTGTTTTAAGCCAATCGGAGATGCAACTAAGAAAAAAATTGCTACTCATTAGAGTGCATCTGAGCATCACAACGAGAATTTTGTAAGACGAGAATAAATGCTTTTGCCGAAAGAAGAATCCTTCTCCCAAGTTCAGGGCACGGCATCCCGTTCTTAACGCAGCGACTGGGAAAGGTCAAATAGTCTCGTAACAAAGAACAGCAAATTCAAGAGCTCCTCATCAAGAACACTACACTACTGCTCTTAGGAAAGCTTTGCAGCCCCAGCTTCTATCAGCGCATCTCCGTTGGTGCCGCAGCACACTACCTCAGAAAGGCAGTCTCAGGTAGAGAGAACACGAACCAGCTGCTGTTTTATTTTACCTATTTTTAAAGGTCTCATAAGGAAAACATGAAAATGAGTGTAATCTTTGAAGTGATGGTACAGCGTGCCTTTATGAATATCAGCACTGTGAAGACAAGAGGCTAAATGCTGTGCCAGCTGAGGCATCCCAGGGATCCATACGTGTACGTGAAACGCATTGAATGTACGTGGACCGCAGCAAGCGTAGAGCCAGCTATGTGACTTTGCAGGGTTTATCAAGCTGAACTCATGACTTTCACTTATGAAGCTGGTCAACAAATTAGAAATAGTAATTCTTACTATTACTATAGTAATTCATACAGATAACATCCCCGCTCCCAGCTTTGCAACACACTCTATCATGCATTTTGGATGAATATATTTGTCTGATAAATTAGTTGTTCAATTATAGAGCCAGTTCTCCTAGCGAGCACCCCGAAGTACCGTGGCAATACTGCTGCCGACTGCCTGTAGCTCCTAACAAGATAATCCAAGGTCTTTATTTTTCTATCCATAAGTATCAAAATGGCATTGCTGCCTTCCCATTACCCTCCAATCAATGCTCCTCTCGCAGCTCCTACACCACTCAGCAACTCGTGAGGTCTGTTTCTCATTCCCAAGTGGGAGGATGAGAGCCTGCGACCTACACGGGCTCTGCGGCTAGGCAGGGCTGGGAAAGAACACACAGCGCTCATCCTGAGCGAGCACCACAGCATATCCAGCTGCCAGAGAGCTCCCCTAAGCCCAGGGTGCAGGCGTGAAGCAGCAGTGTAACACAGCTACAAGCAAACGACTAAGAACACTAAAAACAGCGGAGACTTTTGTAAAGTGCCTGTAGCAGACCAATGGTACAGGGCAGTCTTATAGGATCGCCAATATATATGCTTGGTGAAAAGACTTGATCTGTGAAGTTGCATATATATAAATACCCCTTTAGAGCCCATGGCACGCTTACCCCTGACCCCCTCTACCACCACGCAGAGGACAGGCACACGAAACAAACCACGAAGTTGATGCCAACGCGGAACTCAGTGAAAAGTTCAGAAGAGAGGAGGACCGCTCTGGGACTTTAATCTTTAGCTTGAGGAAAGCCAGGATAAACTAGCAGCTAACGCAGTTAAGGGCTTAAAAGAAAAAAAATCGTAATGTAAAAAATTTTGTCGGCTGATAAGGAGCACCATGTCCCTGATCCCAGCTGATGGGCTGCCCTGCGCTCCACAAGGGGAACGAGATGAAACAACAACAGGGCTTGAATAAGCCAGCATCTGAGCGTACTGCAGCAATCAAGCATGGTAATTCTTAAGGAATATGCTGCAAACACCAGATTATTGTGTTATAAATACAAGCCCAGCACGCGCTGTGTGGCACACAGTCTGGCACTGTTTTGAGGCTCTTGCTACATTCGGAAAGCAGACAGAGCACTGTCACGCTGGTTAGCCCAAACCCTCCTTACAGACAGAAGTGGAAAGGGGCAGACACCCCTCGGAGGTCACGCTAACAGCCCCACACTTCTGAGCTTGAGGCGAGGAGTAGGTGGCCCTGACATCCTGCTGGCAGCATCTCCAGATTAAGGATTTGGGATTCGGTCTGCAGCAGCTATAGGAAGGAAGGAATGCTTTTTCTTTTAGACAGATTTGATCTTTTTCACTCTTTACTTACAACGAAGCTGCTTCTGTTTTAATGAAAGTTAAAATTAAACTACTGCTTCATTATTTTTTGGAAAAAAAAAGGTTTTTTTTGTTTTTTGGTTTTGTTTTTTTGGAGTCATAGAATAATCAAAACAAAACACACGAAGTGCTTTAAGCAGCTCTGAATTCTCTGCACATTGCCCTTTTATTCACAGACTTGGATTAAAACACTTAATTTTGAGAACGGACTACTTGATTACTTCTCAGGATAATCCAGACTAACACAGATCACCTCCCAGACCATCTCTTCTCTTTTAATGCTCCCATCAGATCTCCAGTACAGTGACACTTCCCACAAAACGTGTGTGCTTACAGCTGCCCTAAGCACCAGTCAGTGTACCTACAGCTCCCACAGGCTGCAGCCCCACAACCTAGCCATCCCCACGTACAGACAGAAGCTCTGAGGCTGACAGCACCCAGGGCAGCCTGACATGATACCAGGAGCAAACCCTGCTGCCCCCTCCCTGGGAAGGCAGAGCTCCCAAAACACAGACAGCTCCGCAGTGCTACAGCCAGGCTGCAAAAACTGAACCTGCTTTTCCCTTTAGTTTGGTGGACTTCTGTCCACACTCTGCATCCCGGAGCAGATCTGCACTCAGAACAGAGATATTTCAGTGCCTGTCACTGTCAGGGGAACCCCTTCTATTTTAGCCCTATTCACTTTCCCCATCCTGCTCAGCATCCCTCTCTCTGTTTCCCCCTCGCCAAACCTCAGGACACTGCACACAAACTGCCGCACTCTGTCAGGAATAAGACTTCTAATGGCAATCCACATTCCTGATGAGAGAACCTCCTAACCCAGTCTGTAAGCTCCTCGATCTCTCCCCGTCTCTCCAGATAAGTTGGATACAAGTGACTCCTGTCCCTGGCAGTGGTTGTTAATGCGCAGTGAAACACTGACAAGGGATCTGTAGCTATGAATTCCAGGATAAAGAGGAAAGATTGCTGGAAAAAGCTAAGTCAGACTCCTGACAGAAGGCAGAGACATGAACTCATGTCACTCTGATCACCTTTCCTGGAATCAGGGTGCGGAGTTCTGACAGAACAAGCTCTGTTAGCAGCCTCTGTGTGCAGGACCGGTCCCTGCAGGAACCAAGAAACTGGAAGGACAGCTGTGGTTCATGGCACAGGGGATGCTCCGGGGCAGCATTGGATGCTATCTCACACCGCAGCACTCACAAACTTTTAGAGCCCACTCACTTCTCCTTCACTGCAGCACATACGGTTGAAACAAGGACAGGGGGATGCACAGCAAGAGAGGGAAAACTTGCTCTACTTAAAAAAAAAAAAAGAAAAAAAAAGAAAAAGAAATGAGTTTGGAGCAAATTACGTATCAGTGCAGTGGTCTTTAGAACACAGCAAACTGAGGGACAATGTGCAGACAGCAAGAAAGCTGGAGATCCAATGATTCAGATCCAGCAGAAGATAAAAAAAAAAAATAAAGTAAGAGAGCGCTTTTCAGAGGCTCTCCCACTTTGTAGCTCCATCCTATAAGCACTCAGTGCTCCAATTATTCAGGACAATACGCACAGACTTTAAAAAAAAAAAGTTAAGGTTTCAGAAGGGAAGAAACATTTCAGAGCTCGCATGCAGCGCATCGAGAGTGGTAACTAGTTTTAGATTGGCATGCAAATTGTTCTGTGGAAAATTCTTATCGCCTCCGAGACCCCGCTATTCTGAGTTATTTGACAGTTTAAGGGAAATCATAATTAAAAAAAGAGACATAAATAATAGCCTGTGCAGTGTGGTGCACAGAAATAAGTAGAACCATTTCATTTAAACTCTGGTGAGCTTTTAATTGCCTGGATTGCATTGTGAACCAGCCTAACGGTTGATTGCCTCCATTATGCTCTCTTGTTCTGTGCCATTCATCCGCACAGTCTCAGCTTCTGTAGTTAACACAACAAAGTAACCGCAACTCTATAACACGCAGCTTTTAAAAATAATAATAATAATAATAAAAGTAAGGGTTTTTTTTAGTACTCTGAGTACAGACACTTCTGCATACTTTTGAGTCAATTTTTCATGGTATATAACTAAACTTCACCTCCTGCCCCTTCTTCTAAAGAGGAATATGATTTTTTACTTATATATTTATTTATTTTTAATAAAGGAGGTGGCTTGAGACTGGGGGGAAAAAGAGGAGGCTAGGTAAAAACTAAAAATGGTTATGCAGTCCCACAGCTGGGAGCAGTGATACAGATTAAAAGAATTTGGCCAACACGGCTAGTCGATTGCCAAGAGACACCAAACAAAAGATTTCTCCTCTTCTCTCCCCTTCTCTTTTTGAAAGCGAGATTGGGCCTAAAAGCTTGTTTCTCTCTGTTCACTGGCCCAGAGCATCCCTGCAGGCTGTAGCCCCCTAAGGGACATCACAGCAAATAGATGTACCCAGATCTCAGGGACGGAGCTGCTTAGCTATGTTCCTACCCCTGTTGTGTCGTCCCCCCCCCAGCTCCCCCCCACTCCCTCCCTCCTTTTTTAGAGCAGTGGTGCTGGGAACCAATTTGATTCCCTTTTTCTCCAATGCAGCTGCAAGGCTCAGAGATACTGACATTTTTCCACTCTTATCAGTTTAATTACAGTTACCATGGCAGCAAAGTGCTAGTGCTTGGCAAAGGCCAACAAGAGATTTGCAAGACTGAGTTCAATTTTGATGCAGCTCACATGCAAAATAAAAAAATAAATAAGAAACATACACTCTACAACAAAGACTCCCTTTCGGAGCCGGACGCTCGAGCCTTTTGTGCTAATTCCTTTTCCCAAGCATCAGCAGGGATGGGGCGGTGGGGGCAGAGGGAGGCGTGGGGATGCGCGCAGCGAGGTTGGCTGCACCTGGCCGGCTTCACCGCTGTCACCGGCGGTCCTGCGCGGCTCTCTAGCCGGGGGCACGGGGGTCTCCTCGCTGCACTCGCGAACGCTGGCGGGAGAGAAGAGCAGAGGGAACCGCGCTCGCCCCGCTCCCCGCCCCGGCCCTACCTTCCTGCGAACTGAGCCAGCGCACCAGCAGCCTTACCAAAACTTTTCTCCTTTTTCTGCATGAGTCGCTGTACGGGCGCCCGCGGAGCTCCTCCTGACGGAAGCACCGAGGCCCGGCCCGAGCAACGAGAGCTCGCTCCCCCGGCGCGGGGCGGGGGGAGGGCGGCGGGGCACGGCCGCACGCTGTCCCCGGGCACCCCTCGGCGCCGGGTCCCGGCGCTGCGCCGGTGGGCGGCTTTGTCGGAACCGACGGAGCTGTCACGCTGTCACACGCCGCGCCGGGAGCGAAGAGGAAAAAGAGGAAGCCGAAAAGCCCCCCCACCCCGAAAGGCTCCTACGCGGAGCGCTGGCTCCTGCCGGGTAACCCGCGGCCGGTGGGGGCTGCCCGGCGCTACCCCGCCGCCTCCGGGCCGCTGCCGCCGCCGCCGCCGCGCTGCCCAAAGGGTTAACCCTGCGCCGAGCCGGCTGCAAATGAAACTGCTGTACGGGGAGGCTGGCGGATTAGAGCCGGGGAGTGGGAAATTAAGCTACTCCCTTGGTAATTGAGAGCACGTTTCGAGCGGCTCTGGAAGAAGCAAGAATAATAATAACAATAATAACGGAGGCGGAGGGGGGGGGGGGAGAGATAGGGGGGACTGCTGCAATTCATTGTTAACTTTGACTGCTATTTCTCGAGACATCCAGTTAGATGGGTTTCGCTCAGCATCCTCCGCTTGCATGTATTTCATGTCTCATCATAAAAATAATGAAGCCTCACATGATTTAAACAAAACAGTCTCAGCAGAGCTGCAGCTCGAGCGAAAGTTGCAGTGCAGAGATGTGTGTATGGATTGCAGCCCCAGCTTATGACTCAGAGAGAGAGAGAGAGAGGGAGAGTGATGCAGACACACATACACAAATGACCCAAAGCTTATGTACACAGTTGCCTCACTTACCTTCTCAATTAAGCGATAGAGGGGAGGCAGTTCAATAAGCACAGTGGCTGCTTTGTAGCTCTTCTCCTTGGGAAAGGTCAAAAAGAAGCATTGTTTGGGGAAAAAAAATAAAGGGGGGGTGGGAGAGATGGGGGGGGAGATCGCTATTCTTTAAGTTTAAAATAATGAGGTCCTCAAGGATCCGCCAAGTAATTGTGTTGACCGCATCCGAGCTACAGGTGTCCTCCTTTTAGTATCTTGCAGTCCAAGGCTGTCTGTCTCCGTCCTGGCTGAAGACAACTTACCTAAAGCAGCGTGTGAGGAGCCGAGTTGAATGAAGTCAGGGCTTTATCAGCTGCAAAATGCAATCCCTTACCAGCCAGACATAATACAGCAAAAGAAAAGGTCACTCAGTTATTACTGAGCCAGCAGAGCCCAGGCAGCTCTTGTGGAAGACCACAGAGAAGCAGCTCCCTTCCGATTTAAGGCTATTTACCTCTCTCCCCCTCCACCCACCCACCCTTCCTCTCTCCCCCCTCCCCGCTCCCCCTTTCTCTCCCTCTCTCTTTCTCTCTCGTTCTGCAGCTCGCTCAAGTACAGCCGCCCTCAGAAAGTGCAAAGCAGCCAGGAGACAGATTGGGCTTTGTTGGTAATTTCCCATGGTGAAAATTTACAAGCCTGCAAGTGCAGTCAGCAAAACCACATGCATATGCTAGACACAAACACCAGGGACACACACACACGCACACACACAAGTGACCTCTACCGAAGCGGCTCAGGATCACCTTCCCAGGGAGCGCTCCAGAAACAGAGCCGGGGAAGCAGGGAGCGTGCCCCCGCATCACTCCGCCCCAAATACTTTGCCTAAACAAAACAATAAGTTGCCTACGCAAAAGGAAAAGAAAAAAAAAATAATAAAAAAAGGCAAGATACGTATCTCTCTATTAATGAGTAATGAGAAAAAAAAACCCTGAAGGTGAAAACGCATCCTCTCATAGTGCTGGATGTAGGCTGCTCAGAGAAGAGTGCAAACTCCTGCGTCAAAGTTTGCTGCTCCCTGCGGGCTCCGCACACCCATTGCCCCTGGCCTGGCCACGTGCTGGGCATTGCTCACCCATGCCACCTCCCTGCCCACACTTTCTGAGCTGAAGGCACGCAAGCTGGTTTCCCCCTGCGGGATCCTCACCCCAAAAGCTGAGGACAGAGCCTTGTTCTTTACCTAGTGGTGGAGGAAGAAAAATAATAGACGCGGATGTGCTGTAGGTGCTGAAGAGCTTTGACCAAGAGACAGACAGACAGACATGCAAACACAGAAGAGATACAGCATGCTTTGATATTGAGTCACGCTCGCAGATGATTGTTTCTTCATGTTTTATAATAAAGATGTTGAGCCTAGCCTACTGTAAATAAAGTTAAAAAAATCCAAAGCATCTTCCTCTCAGA
>CM074576.1:132904609-132947109 GCA_037305975.1 Chrysolophus pictus | reverse complement strand
CACTGAGCTCACTTGCTTTTCCTTTTCAGAATTATGCAAAAAATTTTAGCTCTGCCCCCTTATAGGATGTTTGGCAAATATATTATGATTCTTTTAAAACCTGGATCAAGGGAACAGCTCATGTGGAGAGCCACTGAAGCCATTGGGACTCAGGACAACGGGCTGAGCTACATGCTGGATCAGAGCCACGTAGGAATTAGACAAGCTGAAGACACTGTCACAAACAACTGGGATGTTTTAAAAGCCTCCAATATTGGCCAACCCTAAAGAGTGTATCACAAACACAGCCCACAAAATTATTGTTGTGTTAGAGAAATGGATTTCTGTAGCAATACATATTTTTAAAAACATTGCAGGTTATAGCAATTTGTTTTCAGCTCCTAAAAGGTTAAAATCTAGGTGGAAGAAGGAAGAAGAGAAAAGGATAGAAAGCCCATCTGGTCTTAAAAATGTGTACCAATTTTTAACCCAGATTTGAAAACTGCCAAGTTATAATAAACACCTGTAAACCTGGGTTTATAATGGAAACTGCAAGTGACCCCTCATTGCAATGGAGCCTGGACAATAACAGTTTACAGAGCAGCTGAAAGTCATTCATAACAAGCTGAATAAACTGACTCTGAAGAAGGAGAATCACAGAGTTGGTGAGAACGTGGTTCAAAGCCTGAAATAGTGGCTGACAAGATTTTCATTAAAAAAAAAAAAAAAAGTGCTGCCAGTTTTTGAATGGCTTTTTAAGACCCCCTTGAAACCTCCTGCTAGAACTCCCCCCCTCACTCCCTTTGCGGATATCAAAATAGAAGCAGCTTGTTCTGTCTAAGGCCAAATTCCACCAACTACAGTTTCTGTCTCAACAAAGTAATCAGTGTAGTGCTGTAAGGGCCACACCTACACAGCCCTGCCAGCTCAGAGACCAAGATCAAGTTTCTCTTTCACAATTTCTTACATCCTTTGTCACACCACGCACTCCCTGCATGTACTCTTTGGAAAAATAAAACAAAAGGGCATCCATAAATATGAAGCGGATCACTTATGTTCAGATCACTCCGTGCCAAGTTCCAAACAGAGGACACAGAGTTTGAGAAGGCATACAGTAGGAAAGTTAAAATGCGATGTGGCTTGTTGTCTCTACGGAAACAACTCACAATAAAGTTTGCCAAAGTACTTCAGAGGTTTAGGAATTAATCCTATTTTCAAAGGTCAGTTAAGAAATTACAGGTCTGTCCATCCACTTTCAATGAAATCTAGTCTCTGAACGTCAACAGGAATAACTAGAGAATCTGGAGCTAAAAGGGTACATCAGTGTATACGTGATCTGAGTCAAATTTGTTCTTTATTTGTATGTTTTGCCTCACTATTAGAGAAGACCCTTTCCAACTTCTTGTTAGCGATGAGGTAACTAGGCACGTACCTGAAGTATTCATTTTGTTTCTAACCACGTCTCGTTTTCAGCACCCTCCTTCTGAGGGAGCATTAAACATTTTTGCCTTATTTTTACTTATTTCTCTCTCGTGCCTTACTATCGTAATAAGCAAGAATGAGAAGCTGAAAGTAAAATTCTTTGCCTCTTAAACATTTAAAATCTATAGTAGTAAATGCTATCATCTACAATTCCCAGGCCAGAGAAAGGCCAGAAAGGAGTCTTCCTGAACCCTACCACCAAGGGGAGCCCTCAGCTCTGAATTTAGTAGACAATGAGTCCTTCAG
Source organism: Chrysolophus pictus (assembly GCA_037305975.1). NCBI lineage: Eukaryota > Metazoa > Chordata > Aves > Galliformes > Phasianidae > Chrysolophus > Chrysolophus pictus. Next base: position 132,945,402 of record CM074576.1, on the reverse strand, counting down.
GAAATTCAGGCTGTCTTCTGTTAGGGCCAGAGCTGGCATCTGCAGGTTTTATGGATCCTCATCTCTGAAAATTTAGCTAATAACAGCCAGATTCAGAATTTTGATAGAAGAGCTTACATGCAGAGGCCACTGACAGGAACATAACTAGCAAAACATAGGCCTCTGACAGACAGAGTTTAAGAATCAATTTGATACCTAAAGTGTTATGGTTTGGGTGTCTATATCATTTGTGGGAGTCCTAGTACATAATCTCTATCTGACTTCCTAGGAGTGTTTACATTCACAGCTTTCTTGTGCCCTATGGAAAAAGGAAACTCTTGGGATTGCTTCACCATAAAAACAAATGAGGGACAGAGATTAGGATTCTGTTTGGAAGATGCTTTTAATGAAATATCCTATTAGGGGACTGTCTTGATACCATCTTTAAGGATATAATGCCACCTACTGAATTACTACCACTGCAGCCTGAAGTTCACGAGTTTTTTCCCCAAAGGGTTCAGTTACATGCTTATCCAGGCCTGGCTCTGTCTACAAGTTAAGATAAAAATCAGAGCCCTAGAAAATGGAATGGCTTTAAACTTTTTGCCAATAATTGGCAATATGTATTTATTCATTTTTGGAAATTACAACTTTCATGGGCACTTGATACTCCTTTAAAAAAGAAGCTGCATTTAACTTTAATCTTATTGTAAGGGGGACTGTGACAGCTGGTTTGAAAGCACTCTTACCATACACGATTCCTCCCATGGACTCAGGTACTTCACGAAAAATCAACAAGAAGATTCTGAATAAGAGCATGAGAAGTAGCAGAGTCAAGAACTCAGAATTTGAAAATCCCTGGGTAACAGTTAAGAACAAATTAATCTTGTATAAGTCTCATTTATGCTCTTGTAGAGGTGCACTGTAACATAATTCTGAAGGACTCGCACCATTAGTGGAGCTGTGGAACAAGATCACATTCAGTTACCAAACATTACAACATTTCTCTTGTTTTCCTTATTAAAGACAGCTCCTTCAAGCCTCACAGTTGGTACAAAACCACGTTTCCCCCATACACCCCAGTGCGCTTACCCAAGTATTGAAGTCATTCATGAAGAAAAATAAATCCAACTGCTCAAAATCCTTCTGAGAAAGAAGGAATCACCCTCTGCCAGAAAAAGTTAAAACTGGCTCTGCAACTTTCAGCAGTGCCCATCCTCATTAAACAGCTAACATTCACCATTACTTTTTAAGCTTCTGGTATCTCATGGTTCTTTCATGTTAAAAGTACAATTCCCATTTATTCCAGGTGGGAGTATTTGGTACCTTTGCCAACCTGACCCCAGGTGCCTTGTGTTAGGAATTCAGAAACACAGAACACACAGTTTGTAACTATGAAAGGTGATGAAAGAGGTGGAATCCTATTTACTTTTCAACTATTAAAGTCGAATGTTTTGACTAGAAGACTGTTCTTGGTTTTCTATCTCTGATATCTTGTGTTAATCACTATATGTCCTTTCTAAGAGATGAGGTAGGGATTCTGTTGATGCTAGCCTTTTTACCCATACAGTTCAGATTTTTTTTCCCAAGGTATGTTTATCCCATGCAGTTAATGATGCAGGTGGCTGTGTAATTAAAAGCACTATCATGATTTGTATTCATAAAGGAAGTGAATTGAAGTTGTATGTAAATACAATAATACTTGTATTTCCTGTATGCTTTCATCACAAATATTTTATATGTAGCTTCTCAACTAGAACAAAAAGGAAAAGATTTTAAAAGTCTGAAATAGAGAAATAGAGATTTCTTTGAGATGACTTTAAGGTCTTTAAAAGCAGCCTTGGATCTCTGGCCCATAGACCAGGACAACATGGGCGCTGCTGGCAGTTACATGTCTGGCAATTTAATGCTCACTTTACTGATAAAGTTTCACCTCTTGAAACCAACTTAGGACTCTTGAGTTTCATTTGTACCGATATCTTCCTTGCATTTTCTCCTATGTAGTCCTTTTCTGCTCATCTTTATCTACTGTCTTTTGCCTTAGCTCACCTTACTGTCTCTTTGGTGCTGATTTGCTATTTTACTTTCATGTCCCGCAGCTCTTCTCTCCCTTTTACTTTATTTTCTCTGCCTGAACTGCTGAGCTAAGGGGCACAGCAGGGCTTTGAAGCCCCTCCTCTAAGTGCTTCCAGGGCGTCTAGGTGAGAAACACGTAGAGTTTTCTTTTGGGCCATGAGCATGGCTAAAGGGCAGCCCAGGTAGGCAGGAGGAGGAAGAACAGGGAAAGGATTAGAGCTTTTAAGCGGCAGCTGAATCTTGGGAAAACACAGAAGTTAAGCTCTGAGGTCTCTACTGATGCATATGAACCAAATCCCTGGGAGGCTCTTAACTTTGCCAAATTTGGGCAGCTTTTCACAAGTTTGTAAGAATTCATATCCTTGGCATGAGGGTGGGTTTTTTGCATGTGTGTGTGACCTTTCATATCCTACTCAAAATAAAGACAACAGTAGAGATCCTTGGTCGGGACCTTTTTGTTATTATTTCAGAGTTATGTTGTTTTTGTTTTTGTGTTGTTTTTTTAAAAAAAAACAAAACAAAAAAAAGCTGAACAAAATGTGCTTTTCTGCTCATTTTTGTTTTGTTCTCAGAAATAGCTGAACAGTTTTAACTGAAACTCAGGAAGAAAAGGGAGGAATGGAGGCCTGAGGCAGAATTCTGCTGTAGAAAATTTCAGTCCAGATTCTGAGAGCCTGGCAAAACTAGAAACAACTGAAAACAGGACTTTATAACAGAGCATGCAAGGTACCTTTCAATTACCCAGGAAGCGCTGTCTTGCGTTGTGGCTGCTTCACTGTCTCCAATCTCAGACAACAGACTCAGCTTGTGAGCTCTGCTGTGTTCATAGCTTTTTTTTTTTTTTTTTTTTAATATGAATCTACTAGCTTATGCATTTAAATATGAATTGATATGTCAATCTTTATGGACATGTGAAGAAAAAAAATCAGGCCTATATACATTTAGATAAGGACTCAGACTGGTAAGCTGTCCTCCTGCTGAACTACCAGCACTACTTCCTTTCGCAACCATGTATGCATGTGAAAGACTTTCTGTCCACTAACATCCATGCCTTCAAGTGGTGTATGAGGTTTTTTGTCTGATTTTAGTTATCAGCATCATCTTTCTGGCCACAGAGTCTGGAGCATGCCCCTGAGACTGAGCTTCAGAAAGCTGGATTCCATTCAGACTTCTGAGAGTTGTATGTCTCTGGGTCTCGTGGCACCATATATCAGAAAACCCTTCAGAAACCTGGGAGTTCACTGTCAGTCACATGTGAAGTTTGTGAAGCTACTCTGGAATTTTAAATGCCTTCTGCTTAGGAACAAATGGGACTAGTAAAGCCATGGAGTAATAATCAGAATAAGGTCACTGTATAAAGATCTGCTTGGAACATGAAACTTTAAGTGGAGCCTGTACGTGTTTGTTTGAAGAAGTGCTTCAGAGTAAGAGGTAGACAAAGTGTGGATTAAAGCCCACAGAAAGAAAAGGCTGTAATTCTAATATTAATTACTTTTACATAATTAAATGTTTCTCATTTTGTCCAGTGGCTGTGAGTTCAATCTGTCTTTGCCGAAGTTTGAAGCCTAGTTTTATAGTTTTCTATAGGTTCTTCTCTGGTGCACTGCAAGCATATGTTATGTAGTTTTCCTTTCCTTTTCCTTTTTCAACTTTCTGTGATTGTGATAGTGCTCTGAAGGTGATGCTAGTTATTTTGTTAATTGTGGAAGGTCGGATGATGGTTAGAGAAACAATTAGGAGAGCTGAAATGCCTTTTATCGCTACAGTACATGAGAGCAGAGTCGAAAACACTAGGAAATGTCCACCTTTCAAGACTTTGATGTTAGGCATGTTTGCAGTCTGATACCAGTTTTGTAACTGTAAGTTATTAACCAAACTGGATTATTTCCATAAGGTTATGAATACTACCATATTTTCAATTGTCTAGATCTTGCTAGGCAATCTTAGATTAAGTTCCAACTGTGAAAGTTGGATTTTGTATTAGTCAACTGTGCCACATCTAAAGATGAAATTTGTGTAGCCTTGTTGAACCTCAGATAAATTGGCATGAAATATTAACCTGAGCTTTCCACCCACTTTTTTTCAGTGTCATGTAGAGATCAATTACCATCAGTGGCTTAAAAACACCAGTGATACCCAGCTCTTTCTCACTTTTTCACATGATCATAGAATCACAGAATGACTAGGTTTAGAAAGGACCTCAAAGATCATTTAGTTCCAACTTCCTGCTGTAAGTGGGGTTGCCAGCCACTAAACCAGAGAGCCCAGGAAATTATCAAGCCTGACTTTGAACACCTCCAGGAATGGGGCATTCACAAATTCTCTGGACAGCCTGTGCCAGTGTCTCACCTCCCTCTGAGTGAAAAATTTCTTCCTACCATCTTCTACCTAAATATCTCCTCTTTCGGTTTAAATCCATTCTCTCTTGTCCTATCACTATCTACCTCAGTAAAAAGTTAGTCCTCCTCCTGCTTGTAAGCTCCTTTCAAGAACTGGAAGATCGCAGTGAGATCTCCCTAGAGCCTTCTCTTCTCTGTGGGAATACAAGAAGGACTATTCAGAGCAGAAGCTATGGAGCAAGGCTGAGAACCAAGGACACCTCCAATAGAAGAGAAAAACGAAGTCAAGTAAGCAGCATGATGGCCGTGTGATGATGACCTTGATTGGAGGAAGAGAACATGGCTAGGAAGGACTCATGACTGATTGGATGAGCGCCTGCATGCACAATTAAGGAGTGTTTGTGGAATGTTTTGCTGACATGTAAAGGCTGGTGGTAAAGTTAAAAGAGAAAACTTGTGAATGTATAAAGGGATGTTAGAACCTGTAATAAATAATTTGGGACATTCACATCTGAGTCCATGCCTCTGATGCTGCACTTCTCCAAGCTAAAAATCACAAGTCCCTCAAACTTTCATCATATGAGAGGTGCCCCAATCCTCTGATAATCTCTGTGGTCTTCTCTGGCCCCACTACAACAGCATCACATCCTTCTTGTGCTCAAGGCCCTAGAGCTGGCCACAGTACTCCAGATGAGACCTCATGAAGGCAGAGTAAAGAGGCACAATCACTTCCCTTCCTCTGCTGGCTACCTCTCTTTTGATGCAATTCAGGATACTGTTGGCCTTTCGGAGTACAGTGCTGGCTCTTGTCCATCTTTTCATTGAACAGGACCTCCAAGTCCTTCTTCGTAGGTTTGCTTTGCAGGAGTTCATCTTCCAGTCTCTACACTTATCTGGGATTGCCCCAACCTAAGTGCAACACTTTGCACTTGGTCTTATTGAATCTCATTTGGTTCTTGTGGGCACACTTTTTAAGCCTATCCAGGTCCCTCTGGTTGGCATCTCCTTTTATTGTATTGACTGCACCACTCAGGGTTATCAGCACACTTGCTGAGGGTATGCTCAATCCCACAGTCTAAGTCATTGATAAAGATATTGAAGAACATGGTTGAAAGACAGACCCCTAGGAGACATCGCTTGTGACTGGCCTCCACCTGGGTGTAGAGCCATTGACAACGACCCTCTGGCTACAACCACCCAACCAATTCTTTATCCACTGAACAGTCCACCTTTCAAAACCATATGTCTCCAATTTAGAGATAAGAATATGATGTGAGACCATGTCAAAGACCTTGCACAACTACAGGTAGATGGCCTCAGTTGCTCTTCCTTGGTCCACCAGTGCCAACAGTCCAACAGTGGCTAGAAGGCCACTACATTGATGAGACATGACCTACCCTTGGTGGAGCCATGCTGGCTGTCTCAGATCACCGCCTCATCTCACATGTGCCTTAGGATTTCTTCCAGATGATTTTGGTGAGAGTTTGAGACAAGTGTATGGAAAACAGTAAAATAGTGAATATTTGACACAAAAGAGAGTCATAGTAGTGAGAATATGGCTGGGAGGAAGAACCAGAACGTATGTTCAGAAACCACCCAGAGTCAAGGAGCTCAGGTTGTGCTCCTTTTATTCTGGACATCACAAAATGCCTTTGAGAGATGCTTGAAATACAATTCTCCCAGGAATTGGATTTCAGTATTGTATCAATTTGAGCTGGTGCCCATCTGCAGTAAAAAGGTTTTCTTCACTCTTCTGTACCTAGTAGGTGGTAGTTGTCTAAGAACAGTTGTCAGCATCTGCACCTTTTATACTTTGAGACTAAGTATAAACCAAATATATGTGACCTATAACTTAAAATGATTCTAACACTGATGCTATTGCAGATTGTGATTTCCTGTTTGTAGGATGTTATAACGCACCTCTGCTTTTTGCAAGATGTTTTCTAGTCAGAACAGAATGAAAATTATTGAAAAAAACATGTATTTCTTCAACCAATCTTTTAACAAACTATTTTTTGGGTATCTGTATATTACTGTAGATATCATCTACAGAGATGCATAAATGATAGAACTTTTCTCTTAATAGAAAGGAAATGGTGATAGGGGGTTTCTATGAAGATTCTTTGATTTCAGAATTTATTCTCCCTGAGGTCCAAAATAGCCCAAATTTAACTTTCAGAACATGCTGCAGAGCTATTTTTTGCTGAGCTTTTGCTGAGGGTTGAAGAGCATGAGGCAAGCTGGGAATTTATTTGTGATTCTGGGTTGATTTGATTTATGTGGGCAGGGAGTTATTTGGACTGAGCAAGTAATTTTGTTTGTTATGAATATTTTTAATTAGTTATAAGCCCTCAAATCTTTAGAATAAAGACATTTTGTTTATACTCTGGAAAAAAAAATGAATAGATTATATATTTAAGGCTTTTTTGTAATGATTTACTCTTCCTTGTAATTGTGTGTAGTGAACAGATTATCTTTTATTTTATGATTCAGTTTTCCTTTAAGTGCTTCTTCCCCTTTGCTGGTACATCAGAGAGAATCTGTTTAATTTAATTGGGATCACTTTAGGCTCATGATCTCACTTGCCAGGTCAGTTTTACAAAATTCTCTTACCTTTTAGGAAAAATGGAGTGATTTGTGGCCTGAAACAGTTCTAATCAGTCCTTCCAAATTCTGAGGGCTACTCCTTGGCATGACAGCTTCATAACTTCAAGAGATACATCCCTTGACAAAGGAGGTGGAAAGATTAAGGCTTGTGTCCTGAGTGAAGTGATTTGGCATATCCCATGGAACATAACATTCCCCATAAATTTCAGATTTGCAAGATACTGATTAGCGACTGCTTAGTGGGAAATGATTGCAAAGTGATCACAGTTAATTCTGACATTTCTTAAAAGAAGAAACTGCAGAAATTAATAGAATATATAGAAAATATGATGCTGTCCATCTTTTTTTTTTTTTTTTGGCCAAAATTAGACTGCTTCTACTAGGCATGATTCAATGCTCTGAATGAATTTAATGAATCAGTGATACTTCTATCACTAATAAGTCCTACTGTCTCTTTCCTCTTCCTCCATAGTCAGCTTCTCCACTTGTGCTCATCCCACTTAGACCATTTAAATAAAAACAAATATGAAAATATTGCCCTTTAATTGATACTCATATTTAGATTTCACCTTTCAGTTGTTAGTAATATACATAAATATAGAAAGAGAATAAAAGTTAACATTCAGGCTCTTACACTGTCTTGTGTAATAAAAGCATTGCTGGAAATGACTAGCAGCAGTTTAGAGAAGTGACTGTACCTAGAATCCAGGCTTAGGTGCCCATTTTTATGTTTATGTATGTGGATGAACTTTCTGGAAGCAACTAACTGACCTAGGAACTAAAACTCTTAATTAGGCTTTTTTTTTTTTTTTTTTCTATTTTCTTACCTAATACAGACCAAACCCAAACTTCAAACGTTGACATCCTTAACTACTAGTAGCAAGGTGAGAAAGTCAGATCCCTGCTTTGTCTGTTCAACCATTATAGAAGCTTACTATATTTTAAAATTATTTCCATATTTGGTATGTGACATCAAACACTTAAGGCTGCTTTTGTGATTCTACTTATTCTGTTCCAAGTTTAGCTTTACACCATCTATGCAGACACCTGCAAATCAAATGTAAGAAGCCCCACAAATTATCTGTGTGCAAAAGAATAGGCATGGAGCAGTTTAATCAAAGAAATCTAATTTGCAGAGAATCACATAAGGAAATTTGTTTAGATAACTTGGCAAGATTTGAGGAGTAAGGTTCCCAGAATGATCTTAAGATTCTGTACCTCAGGTGAAATACTGTTGTTTTAGGAATGTTTGAGGAAAGAGCACATTTTGGAGTGGAGGTGGTGGAGAAGGAGAATATGAGGATCCAAAAATAATCATTTACAGTTGAAGCTTATTCAGAGAAGAGTAATCTATAGTCCCCTCGTACCAAACTATATTATACAATGTTGGGGACCAGCTTGTATCCTTTGTTAGTTGCTGTAGATGTGTTGGGCATGTTTGGAAAGGCTTCGGTACTGGAAATGTTGCCTTTTCAACTCATGCAGACCAAAATTTTCCTTGTGGGCAATGTGGAAATGTGGGCAAATCTTTGAGAATTTGAGGGACTGTGGCATTTGCTTGCCTTCACAAGCAGCTTGGGCCCGAGCTGAGATGAGCTGTGTTGTGCAAAGCTCAAATATTTGTGTTTCAGCTAGCACAGGTTTATTTATATTTATGTTTGTTATTTTTCTTTCTCTGAGCAATTTCCTAAATGTCTCTGGATATTATAGAACCTGGATAAAATCATGAGGAAATCCTGCTTTGGATTAGTTAATGCTTATGAAAACTCACAGGAAATATTAATGTGTGCACAAATATACCATTGCTTTAAATAGATACCTGTCGGAAAATTGTAAATATATGTGAACTCAAGCATACCATGTAAAATCTAATCTGAAATTAGGGCAGATCTTGCTAATGAGATAAATCCCTTTCCATTGAGAATAAGAATCTGCTCTGATACGTTTTCTTTCTTAAAAACACCAAGCCCAATTTATTTCCTGTGACAGAAATAAAAGGAATTCTATCAAATCTATCACAGTGAACCATTTTTAAAAGCATGTTTAAGAAACTGGTCTTCTGGATATTTCCTGAAAATGAAATAACAAGAGTGGAGGGGGGGAAAAAAAAAAGAAAAAAGAGGGAGTGATGCTTCTAAAAGCATCTTCTTATACTTTTAATTTAGATGGGCTTTGGTGCTAATGATTCATTAGGTTATGCCCTTTAAATGGTCTTGTCTTGAAAATGCCAACATTTTGAAGCAGACTTGAATGTATTTCGCAGACATCAGATCTTGCACTTGTTATTAAGATGGGGCTTTTTATTTTTTTAATTTAAAAACATCTTGTAAATTATGTACGCTTCAGAACTTTTGCAGTTTTGCTTTCTGCCTCTGGACTGACTGGGGGAGGTAGTAACACACTGAATTAATGTCTGTGTTTCATTACTTGGAGTAACGCTGTGGTGATGAGATATCTGTGAGGCTTGAAAAGATGAACACGAATTACCATTTCAAGTCCCAACTACTTACAGAACACAGAAGAAAGCAGGAAAGGCTTAGTGTGTGCAGGACTTTGAGGGATATAGGATAGAGGCTGATTGGTTACTATTCTTTCTGGTGTCTGCATAAGTGACAGCATAAGTTAGCAGTTTTCCTTGTTGCCTTAATGTCAAATCTTGCAGCTGCGTGAGAAAGGCAGCTAGCACTGCTTGCCCTCTTGTCTTATTGGTCATATAGGTTTTATATTTGTTGTTGATTTTTTTTCTGTACAAGCACAGCTCATAGGAGCTGTGGCCAGCGGAGAGCACTGCATTGGTTTCTACACAAGCCTTGAACTCCCAGACTGGGTGCACCAGCAGATCCAGGCAAAGGGAACACTAAAGGAAAGGTAACATTTTTGTGCACGGTATTTTAGCGTAGAACGGTCCCTTGGGAAGAGTTTAAAGGAAGGAAGGTAATTGACATGGCTTTCTGGGTATTTGCAGAGACGTCTTTCAAACAATATGCTATACTTTGAGAGAAAACATACTCTGACAATCTGGAAATATGACAAATGGGTTGTAAAGAGTGACATTGTGACCTCATAGTGCAGAAATCATAGGGAAGCAGAAAAAAATATCTTCCATTTGAGGCACTAGAAATGTGGAACCAGGGAACACAGCCTGAGAAATCACATGCATCCATTCAAAACCACTGCACTGTCGTAAAGGAACTTTACAACAGTGTTTTGCATGACTATAAGGAGAACAAGCTTGCATTTGTCAGAGCTGGGGGGAAAGAAGTTGTTGTAACTGTGAAGCAAGTTCCATGAATATATCAAAACGTGGATCTGAGGATTTGGAAGGAGTTTCAATGTGTAGAGATCTCAGTTGAAACTGACAACGAACTTATTGATCAGGCTGACAGGACCATGGGACTATCACAGTGAATAACTGCAAAGGAGGGCGCTGAGTGTGAATGGACAATGAGAGTTGTGAGAAGGAGACTGGCTCAGATGTTCGCTCAGGTTGGAGAGCATGACACAGGAAAACTGGTGGATTTGTGAACTGCTTGGGTAGTAGTGCATTTGTTTAAAGAATAGGTTACTCAGAGTCTAGAGAAAGAGGCATACCATATTGGATATCGAGTGAAAGAAAGCTTAACACAGAAAAGATGTCACTTACCATCGTGACAATCAGTTCTCTAAATTCTCTAACAATGATCTTAATTTAGAATGTGATCTCTTAAGCTGCTCTTCCAGAGTTTGGCTGCCTAAACCACCTTTGAAACTGAAAGCTTAAATGGAATTAATAAAAACTGACAGTCTTTTGTTTTGGGGAGGGGGGTGAGGGTTGGGAAGAAGGATGGGAAAATTGAAAACCACAGTAGGATGAAAAATTCCTTGGGGAAAAGGAGGCTGAGGGGAGACTTTATTGCTCTCTTCCAATATCTGAAAGGTGCTTACAGCAAGAATGGGGTTGGTCTCTTCTCACTGGTGACAGGTGACAAGACGAGGGGAAATGGCCTCAAGTTTAGGTTGGGTAAGTTTAGGTTGGATATCAGGAAAAACTTCTTTACAGAAAGGGTTGTGAAGCACTGGAATAGGCTCCCCAGGGAGGTGGTTGAGTCACCATCCCTGGATGTGTTTAAAAACCATTTGGATGTGGTGCTCAGGGACATGATTTAGCGGAGAGTTGTTAGAGTTAGATGTTAGTTGATGATCTTTAAGGCTTTTTCCAACCTGAGCAATTCTATGACTCTATGATTCTATGAACTGAAGAGAAAGGAATTACTCCTTTCAGGTGGCAGACTCAAAAATGCATTTAAAAGACCAATTGAGATTATTAAACTAAATCAAACTATACATGCAAAATGAAAATAGCAACTCAGTAACTTCATCTGAAAGTCCTTTCCAGAAGAATATTAATGTGAATTAGAGTTGAAGTGGAAAAAGTTATTTAAATTTAACCTATTCTTCTGATTATTATTTGTACATACTCCAAATGTACTCATAGCTTCACATAACTTTTATACATGTCTGTTTCAGCATATGTGTGAATTGTGAACAGATAACTGTGAGTTTGGTTTCAAGTAATTTCTATTTGGTTATTGCAGAGGAGCAATTTTGTTGTTGTTGTTGGAAGATGCCAAAGCGATACTAAGGAAGTTCAAACAAAAGTTTCCAAATATATTTATCCTTTACTTCCTCATCTTCTTTCCTTAGCATATAACTTAGGAATCAGAAAGTACACGTCTTTGTGTCTTTTCGTTCTTTTTGATAAAAGACATCTAGTACTTATCTAGCAATTGGCAACCCTGTCTGCATCAGAGGGGTTGGAATCTGATGATCCATGAGGTCCCTTCCAGCCCAAGCCATTCAGTGATACTATGATTCTGTGAAAATACAATATTAAAGTTGAATGTGAGCAATTGCTGACTTTTCCTTTCAATAATTTTATGAATGTCATATAATCAGACTTACTGTTTTTCATGCTTTGTACCTCCAAATCTTTTCTTCTCCTTAATTAGTCCTTTCTTTATTTTCAGTCTCACATTAGCACCGAGTAAGAATAGATGCAATAATACTGATGAGGACTAGACTTTCTGGCTTGCTTCTGCAAATAATTATTCTCCTCTGTGCCTACTTATTCTGCATATAATTCCATGTAAAGAGTAAATTATGAAACTCCTGCAGCACTCAGTCTTTGTGAAACATACCTTGAGAGGGCACTTAGGAGACTCAGTAGAAGATGGCCTTTTCAAAAAGTGGAGCAAATCTGGATATAGCTAAAGATCAAACACTATTCTGCTTTTTCAAAGGTACAGTAACCTTTAAAAAAGCCCAGCCCACATTAAAAACGTCATCCATAGGTTTGCAGTATGTTATGAGTTTAGTTTCATTAAATTAGCAAGGTTGTTTCACTGACAATGAGCTCACTCTTATGACATTAGAAGATGTGGTCTCTTGTTTTATTGGAGATACTTCTATGAAATGCAGATGTCTAATGCAAAACACTGAAGATGTTTCAGTGTATTCCCATGGGAATGGTAACTGAATTCCAGGGTGCTGTAGGTACTTGGTTTTGTTTAACTATATTAAACAGCTAAAATTGCTTTACAGACTTAGCAAGTGCATGAAATGGCCTTTGCATTTATTTTACACCAGTGTGAGCTGTGAATTTGGAGCTTTATATATAATCTTTGTATATCCAATAGTTACAACAATTGAACAATATTCAATTTCAAAGTAGCTAAACATCAGAAGCAAATGAGTCTACTAACACGTTTCTCCAAATTAACTGACAAATTTCAAAAACTCTTCATAATGGAAGTTTATTAGGACCTTGGCCAGTGCTCATTTAAAAACTGGAGTCTCATAAGAGTGTGTGAGTACCGCTGTGATCATAGAGTTAGAGATTGGTTGTATGAGAGATCACAGAGGAACTTCTCATTAGAAAGGGAATCTTATGTGATTAGCAAACTGAGACTTTTGCAAGCGTATTTACCTACTGTCACTGATTTCAGTGGAATGGAGTTAGACAGCTTTTGAAATCCATATTTTTGAAAGCACTGAATGCTTCAGGGTTAGGGCTACCTCAAAGGTAGTAAACACTTAGCTTTTTTGTTTTCATGATGCCCCCGCAAAGTAGAGAATGCAATCCAGTCAATGCTAAACAGTGGTTCCTAACATATGGCCAGTCTCCAGAGGTTTCTCAAACATTAGCAATTAGCACATTTTGTCACAATGCTATTTTCAGAGTGTACAGTTTAATTAAAATAGATAGCAGTGAAACAGTCAGCTGTTTGAACATCAGCAAGATACATCAGATTTTAACCTGGCTGAAGTTTAAAACAGCATACATTTTGACAAGTTTAGCTAGTAAACATTTCAGTGACGTTTAAGTAACTTAAAAAAATTTAAGCCTGTTATTCAGAATTAATTAACTAGATGGATTTTTAAAATGTTGCCCAGCTACGTACAGTATTATTGCATAACCCACTAGTTGGGTATATCACTGTTTTCTATCATGTATATTTAATCTACAGCTAAATTAATTCATTGTCTGGTGATATTGTTGTGATTGTATATTGCTGCCTTGCTGACTGAAAATTAACCAGTTCCGTGACTCAGCTATCCAACCTAAGAGACAGAACCTGAAAACGAAAAGTACGGAGCTTAGATCTATAGTTAGATATCCAAGCAGGTGGCCTGAGATTTTACTTTTGGTACTAGCAGGAGCTAGATGTGGATAGAACTGAATGTCTCAATAGTATAAGGTTTATGTATGCACATAAAGTACGATTTCATACATGACATACAGCCATGTATTGCTCTGCATGCAGTTCTACATCTACATATATGTATGTGCTTATGAATACAATTAATGAAACTTCATAAATAGAAATATGCATGGGAATTTTAAGCTTACAGTATTTTAAGAGCTTTTTTGGGGAGGGGGTGTTGGGGAGAGTATTCTCAGTGGACTAGGATTTCCAATATGAAATTTACCAGCAGTGTAAATAACTATTCCCAGCACAACTTTAGACCTAGAATTTAATGTCATAACATAAGCACTTCTCCACTCTTTTTGTGGACATTTTATTTTCCCGTATCATGAACTTCTAAGGCTTGATTTTTTCAGAAAAGCTGAGCATCCACAGCTCCAGGTGAAGCCAGAGAGAATATGGGTGCTTAGCTCTTCTAAAAAGTGGGCTTGTTTTTATTCCTAAAATAATGGTTTTGAGAAAAGTTCAATACATGTATTTTTTAATAATTGGGGCAGATTAAATTAAGCTTTTTCAGAATGTCTCTGTGAGTCTTTTAACAGGAGCAGAATCTGCTTGATATCTACCTCCATGTGAGTTGTCATTTGTTTTCCTCCTTATACCTGGTTGTACAGCCGTAAATTGAGAATTCTCATTTATCTAATTGGGTTATTGAACATCAAACCTGTTAGCTAACAATTTCAAGAGATGAAGGTAATATTTGTATTTTTTAAAAAATTTATCTTGCTTTTTCCTTCCACATTTGACCAGCTTCATGAGACAAGATATGAGCACAGTTCAGCCATGTCACTGCAGTAAGGCTGGAACAGATCTATATTGCAAGAAACATGAATCTTCATATGTTTTGTTTTAATAGATGTACTTTTTAACCTGGAGATTTTATAGAACTGCATATCTGTATTTTTATAGCATTCACATGACCTTTGAGATAAAAAGAGGCCTTTTTTTTTAACTCCTAAATTCACAACTGCTCTGATAACTTCTCAGATAAAATGCGATGATGACCATGGCATAAAGGTTGAGATAGTTGCTGTAGGTAGGTAGATAGATTGAACTTTAAAAAATCATCCCCTGTCTGTCACTATACCCTACACTAGTAAGAGAATGCAATATTTAATATTAATCCTGTACTTCTTTTCTAAATTCTTTCAGCTCAGACATTTTTGCTATTATATTGCAATTTTTAATTTGTTGAATGTAAATGCCTCCATTCATATATATCTCATTCCTCCTTGAGAACTGGGGAGGCAACCTACCACCAAAACTGACCTATTGGATGACTCTTCAGTATCTTGGTTCTATGTTTGACAGTAATGTGATGGGAAAACAGGAAAACCAGAGCAGACTTGGAGGATGAGATGCAAGCTACATTGTACAGTTGTTCTGTTAGAACATATGATGACAAGAAAAACAAAACATTTCCACACACACACACACAAAAAAAGAAGTTGGAGATACTGTAGTTGGAGCTGCAATGTTTGTGGACTGCTGGTTTATGTTTTGGCTGCTGGTAATGATAGTATTTTTAAACAGCTGACTACATCTACCTTTTTGTGTGTGTTTGAATGAGTGGAGGTGATGCACAGATTTCACAGTATTTTTAGCCATTGTTCATTCTGTCTCAATCCCTTCCTTTTACATGTCTCATCCAGTGTTACTTGTAATCTCATATCCACCGCGTTCATATCAAGTTACTTCCTAGAGAACTTGCCTTGCTCTTGGCCCTCTCTGAGAACATTTTAGAGAAACAACATCATTCAGAAATTGTACCATTGTCCCCTCACTGCATTCTTTCCTTGTGTAGGCTTAAATTCCTTCCTGCTCCTGTCACAAGCAAGAGGGAAACTGTTTGCCCTGAAAGGTGGACAGACTTGACCGTATATTATTTGCTGAATACAGGAAACATACGATCTGGAAAACCAGAGTACTTCTCAACAATGGAGGAGGATTGTGTTCTAGCTATATAATACCTAATATTGTATGTTTGCTTCAAAAGAACCTGTGCTCTGTATTAGCCTGAAAAACTAACTACTGAGAGATTATTTGCTGTTGGACTAGGTGTGTCGTAACACTTGGACTGATTAATTCTTGGACTATTAATAATTTATTTTTAGTTACTATTTTAACAACATTTGGAGAGTTACAGGGGAACTTGACATTTTTGCTTGCTCAGAGGCATTTCTGACATAGTAAAACAATGTCTGTATCACCCACTTGTGCTTTTGTCTGTTTTCTTATGACACTCTTCTAGAGGGAAAAAGATGCACAAAAATTATCATCAAAGTGTTTCCAAATAGAATAAATTTTTTATTTAAAATGTTTGCAAACAATAAAGCTGGCAAGAATGGTTCAGCCTTTATGATTTTCTCTAACAATGTTCTTGTAAGAAAAAGAGCATAGCTCTTAAATATAATCCTTGGGTTTTTCAGGCAGTTTAGAGGGCTTAAAATATATCTTCTACAAAGACTCCATGACAAATCTGATATTACTTGTACATAGAGATGAAAAGACAAAATCTGCTTATATTAAGGTGAAAATGTGGACATCAACTTCAAATTGGGCTTTTCTTGCTGATTTTTATTGGGATATAAGGGAGATGGTGTTCCAGCAGCTGCACTATTGGCTGTTTTTTTAACATGGACCTTTCCTCCTTCTGTACAAGTCAAGCTATGCAATGTAGGGACTGCCTTTTCTATTGAGTGTGATTAAATCTTATATTCTAAGGTTTGAAAAGGAGCAGAAGGACAGCTATGCATCAGCCAGCCATGCTGGCCCACAAAGTCTTTACTGGTAGGCACTGCAGTACAGGGTGAGGTTTTGCAGCTCAGACCTTCATAGCTAAAAAAGATTGATCAAATTACTGCACTATACGGTAGACAGAAAAAGCTTATGTGTATTCAGAAATCAATTAGACCAATCCATGGTAAGAAAACCCACATCGACTATGAAATGCAGAGACACCACGCACATAGGAAGTGGGAACTGGGACATCATATCTAGGATATAGCACAGAACCCTCTGTTTGACACAGTACTGGTAGGAATGAGATGCTAGATCAGATGAATATGGCCTGGGGTGGCCTTTCTTATATTTTTACGAAACATAAATGTGCTAATAAATGTTATAATGTGCCAGGGTGTGTGTGTAGGTCTTAGAGGGCAGGAAACTCACAAACATTAAAACATTTCATACAGGCATCACTTGAAAGAATAACTCATATGAAGAATAAATCTTGGATTAAAATAATATATCAATTCTGAAGTTTCCTTATATTTCACTGAAAAATATGCACAGAAAAATCTGAGTTAGATGTTTTAGTTTGGGTGAATTTTGAAGACAATTACGTCTACATTTTCAGAGAATTGTGGCACATAAAATATGGTTATATACACATTTGTCTTTGGACATACCTGTGAGTGGGGCACTGGGCTCCTCCAGACCACTAGGCATGGGGACTTCTTGCCCATTGTGCTCCACAGCTGTAGTGCCAAACTGAAACTACAAAGATGTCAAAAAATACTCGCAGGAAAACTTCTGTTAACTTCAGAAAGCACAAAATGTACTGTCAGGACAAAGGCATGTGATGGAATGGGTATAGTGGCAAGAGGGAAATCATTTCTGGTTTGTTCTTGTAAGAACAGCTTTGACATCAGCTTGCTAAGAAGGCAGGTAGTGCTATATGGCTTAATATGTAAGTCTATATTGTACTTAAATCACAGTGCTTGGCTTGCTTAGGTCTCTAGATTTCAAGAATTTACAGCATTTAACTGAATGGTACTGGTTGAAGCAACTCAACCTCTCACTTCCCTGTTAATTTACATTTCTGTAAATACACAGAAATCAAATATACTTTTATATAGGGAAACTACTGGGAGACCGCAAGTGCTAGCAAAACTAGGGTCATTTAACTAAGTGGATTTTAAAGGATGGTGCTTTATCTTGAGAGTATTCAGATGCGATGTCTTGACTAAAGATAGTTTTGGATGGTGTTGGCTTTATTTTACTTTTCTTGGGATACATCCAGACCTAGTGAGTTATTAAAGAATAGTGATGTACCAGCAGCTTCTCAAATAAGTCATAGCAAATCATCTAAGACAGGTGAATTAATACAACAAAATTCCAGTGGGTCACAATGTAAATTAGATAACAAGATCTTGCTGTAGACACATAATCCCTTGACAAATTCCCTAATACAGGAAGGGGACTCTTACCCCCCTTGCCTTCTCCCCTTTACCCCTTTGTGAAAGAGCAGTATAATGCATGTTGTCTGAGCCACCAGGTTGGGATGGTCACTTTTAATTTGCTTTAAGGTTTAGCTTTCAAAGCCCAGCCATGTGTCACAGCTAGTGGTACATCTTGCCATAATGTGCAGAGAGATTTTGTTGAGATCAGATGGCAATGGCAATAATAGCAAATAAAAATCTAAATTAAGGAAGAGAGAGTAAATAAATTTTTAATCATACAAAATTTAATACTTATGTTAAGGAAAAGAATATTAAAAGTCATTTTATAGAGAGTGAATTTATATTGGAGCTGATTTTAAAGTTGTGCGGCTTTGAGTGATATGATAATCATGTATTTTTCTCCCCCCTCAGCTGTACTAGGGGATTGAAATTTATATACTCAATAACTAGAAAAGAATCATAAAGGATCAGACTGGAGGAATCTGTCTCACTCCATTTTTTCCTGTCACTCCCATAGCTATTTTAATATTTTTCTTATATCTCTGCTTATTTTCGGTGCCAAACATTGTTTTCAAATACAGTTGGCTTGGAAATGAGTACTTGAAACTGCAAGCTTGTCAGCAAACTACCATGTTTCCAGGTACTACAATGAAATCTTTAGCTATAAAAAATATAAAATAAAAATAGAATGCTAGAGTCTCCTGCCAGCTATAAATGCAACTAAATGGTCTTCTTGTGTGCTTTAATATTTTTAACTATTTTAAACATTTGACTCTTGCTTTTTTGTCTTGGTGCTAAGGGAAAATGGATTTGCAAAAGCTAACATAACAGCACATTTATTTCTTTCACCATTTTCAGATAGGAATTAAAGACAGGATAGTCTATTGAATAGAATGCTAGGCTGAGAGTCAGAAAATAAGTTTTATATCATCAATTCATTGAGAAAGTCTATTTGCTTTCCTATGCCTCAGTTTCCCATCTGTAAAATGAAGATAATATAATTTATCATCCTGTGCAATGTGCTTCGCCGTTTAGAGCTGCGAGATGGAGTGAAATATTATGATGAAATATTTTGGGCAAAATACTGATGAGTTTTAATGATTTAATTTCTTGCTTGCTAATTTTTTTCATACTTGACTTTTGACGTACAAGCTGTTCTCCAATTTTTTCAGAAAGCTGTGGCTCACAGAGATGGCTGCTGTATTGAGCTCAGCACAGAAAGTAAGGTGGGTTTTATGTAAAGGCAGTAAAGCCAAATGGTTACAGATTTTCATCTGAAAATGTCAGTGAACCATTTTCAGCAGCCCACAGCAAAGGGAGGAGGGTAAAGAGCGTATCAATGCATTTTCAGAATTAGTATGGAATAAGTGGACAGATGTTCCTTCCTGTTTAAAAATGAGATGACTGGGGTAAGAAAAAGATGTAAAATCCCTTTCCAATAGTAAATGCCTCCTATTGCTTTTTCGAAAACCTCATATTTATGTGCAGCTCTTGCTTTCATCATGCCCTTCTACCTGATGTGTTATGATGACATGTTCTCAGTGTGGCCATTTGCTTGAATGAGAGAGGCCTGGAATGCTATGAGAGTAAAGACCATACACGAAACATATTAGTCTCCAATAAATTTACCCCAAATCAGTTTCACATAGCTCTCATATTTGTTGTCTGACCTGTATGTTTAGAAGAAACTGAGTGAGGGTAAAGTTGCAGAAAATAAAGTGAAGGTGGTGTAGTTTGTCCATGAACCGATTAAGTTTATGAAATTATGGGGATCGTATTTGATATATTGATATATTTCAACAGCTAATTCATTGCTGTTGGATGCTTTTTCTGTTCGCAGTTTTCTCAATGACTTTTCTCCCTACCCATTCTCCAGAGTCAAGGAGCCCATAAAGGTTTGCACTCATATTCTGAACAGTCATTTGGTACTGGGTCTAGAGATTTCCTGTACAATCGATCTATGTGATGCAAACTTCAGCAGTCATAATGAACTATGATCAGTGATCAATGATCTCTCTGTCCAACACCTGCAACTATAGTATAATTTATGTGCATTTTAGGTATATATAACAGAAAATACATAAGCTATAAATGGGTTTATATTTAAAAGCCACTTACTGTGTAGGAAGTGAGACAAGAGATGAGGAAGTGCCAAATTCAGTCAGAATATTCTGTTCATCTCTGCATTCGCAGAGCCTATAAGATTGAATACTTTACCTTGAAGGACTCCCCTATTTTCAGAAATAGGTATAGATAGTTACTGGACACACCCAGCAGCTCTTTGTGAAGCAATATATGAAGTCTGCAATAGAAAAATCTGTCGAGAGGATTACCCGTGTCATCTTTGAGGAGCTGAGCGAATTAAAGTGCAGGGACTGTGAGAAGATTACAGCCACCTTTGTGTTAGCTGACAGGTTTGGAAGGACTGGATGCGTTTCCTCTCCAACCCTGAGCTGTGAGAGATGTGCCTGCTCCTGTCAGGCTTTGGTATCTGCACATTTTGAAGTAAAGATGGAAGGAGCTCTACACTGAGCAAGAAATCTTCTACAATGACAGCTTGACCAACAAGGGTTTACCTGGTGGGTTAGGCTGGAGAGCAGAGAGGGAAAGAATGGTCTTCATGAGGCTGTCTGTATATAATTTTTCTTAAAAATTTCTTTAATTTTCTTTCACAACTATAGAGAACAGCGTCTCAACTAAATGAATGATTTAGGCTTAAAGTGAAGGCATAATGCCTTCCATACTTAATACTTTGAAGAGAAGGAAGAGATTTTGTACTTTGAAGACTTGTTTTCAGCAGTACCTAAGGACAGGAGTCTTTAATCTTTTTAAATATGGGCTTGTCTGTTCTGCCTGTTGTTAAACAAGGACCTTGAATATTTGGAGCTAAAAAACTAGAGTTAGCTGCAAATCACAGATCCACTAAGTGAGAAATAATTTCTGAAAGACACTCCTTTGAGTGACACTGTCAAGTCAGTGTTTTCCTATTTTTTTATGTCAGTTCTTAGTCCCCTCACTTCCTTCTCACCTTTTGACTTCTCCCTGAATATGTGCTGCTGCTTCATCTCTTCGCTATCTAAACCCTGCCTGGGAACCTCCAGAAATCACTGTCTGCTCTCTAGGGTCACCACCAACTCTTTTTTTCCCTTTTTCCCAACCCTGGAGTTAGAGTTACTTTCACCTTGCCCCTTCAGTGCATTGTGACTCTTTCCTGATATAGTCCTACCAAAGCAAGCAGAGATGTGGCTTGGATTTTGAGCCTGTTTTGTGCCTGGGCCTCATTTGTTATGAACTTCCATGCTAAAGTACTGAAGAAAAAATATGCTATTTAGATAGTGAGTTTGAATGTACAAAATAAAAGTAAGTATCAAAAGATTTATTGTATCACAGTTTTTCTTTTTTTTTTTTTTTTTTAAGGCTGTATGCTTCACAGTACATTTTATTTTGCTTTTCAGTATGCTTTCTTTCTTTGTGTATTCTGTTTTGTTGTGCTGAAGTTGACAACATATTATTAATATCTACTTGCCAAGATTTTCATAGACTAACACTGAAGTTCTACATTAGCGTAGCTTCTCTTTTGTGACATCTCCTCACCTGTCCTGTCATAAGCGAGAAAACAAAACAATAACCAATAAGCCAGTCAATAAAAAAGGACCCCCCAGCCTTCCCCTAAGGTGTGGAAAGTACAAGTATGCAGTAGTTCAGATATTTGTCTTTGCATCTCCTAACTATTACACAATCAAACCTGGTATTTTTTGAGAGCTAATGCTGTAAATCATTTCAGGATAATGATGTGTAAGTGAAGAGTAGTAGTAGGACATTGTCCATATCCCAGTGATCTCTCCAGATACACAGACAGGAAGTGTATTTTGGTGTTGCCTTGCAATCTTGCTTCTCAATGAGTTAGCAAAAAGAACTGAGAAGCATGAGAGTAGTAACATCACTATGAGTTCTGTAAACAAAAAAAATATATTTTTTTCTCCTTGAAAGAAGTGGTTCTCACCCAGATGCTAGTGCAGAAGATTGCAAAAACACTTCAGTTCACTGGGTGTGAAGTATTCACCCTCCACACTGAACTCCTCAAGGTTACTTGCTGAATTAAGGACTCTTCTTGTCTTGACCTCAACAGAGACATAAGTTACTACACAAGTTACTATTTTATGAGTATAGGATTAGGAAAAAAGGTTCTTTAACAGCAGGTAGAATTAGTAAGTTCTAACAAGATTAAAGCTTCCTATCTTAGATGCTGCTTAAAGCTTCAAAACCTCTTCTCTTTTCTAAGAGTACTGACTACTCTCAGTCAACTCTGTCAGCAGTCTACTGAAAGGATGGATCATGGTAAGAGTGAACTCTGTAGAAGCTTTTGGAAGAGCAAAAGTGACAGAAGTTCAGTGGGAAATGCATGTGTTTCTGTTACAGTTTCTGTATCCTCAGCCAAATTCTAAGGTTACACTTGGTGACCAGCTGGTAAACCTAAATAGAATCATAGAATCATAGAATCACTAAGGTTGGAAAAGACTCACAGGATCATCCAGTCCAACCATTCACCCATCACCAATGGTTCTCACTAAACCATGTCCCTCAGATATAATAGAAAAGCAATAAGACCTATGGTACAAAAGCAGGAGAGAGGGAAGGAAGAAATCGCTGCAGGGTAAGCAGCAGGACATGGGGTGGGTATGGAAAAAATGAGTATTATGTCCACCTAGGTATAGGAGAAATATCTGTAGAGTCAGAATTGCACTGAAGGTGCCTTTTGTGAAACAGGCCATGGGCTGTTTAATCATGAACACTTAAGTTTTATACCTCAGCAAGTACATTTCAGTACTTGATCTGCACCCAGATCACTTTTTTCAAGTGTCAAGCTTCTTTTTATGAATTTGAAGCACCTGGGATTTTTCCTATACAAATCTCCTGCTCAGGTACTGACACAGCATTATTCTTTATCGAGTCAAAACTTACACTTCTGCATTGAAAGAAATATAATTGCAGGCCAGATGAAAATTAATGTTATAGTCTTACAGTCTATGTCACAATCTGATGACATTTGTAGTACAATATTGTAATGATATGAAGGAGAGAATAATTTTAATAGTTGACCTTGGCATTCAAATAGCATCTAATAGCTGCAGTTTTGCACAGAAGATGTGCCAGTGTTCAGTTTCCAGATATGGATTTAGAATGCCCAAATTTAGTGCATGCATAGAAAGTTTGCTTTGGTTCATCTGATGGGCAGATACAATTAATAATATTAACATATGCATTTCTGTTCCAAGAGCATTTTTGAATAAAAATGAAAGCTTCTAACTTGAAAGTGAGAAACTTCATACAAACTTCTACTCTTTCTCATGTTAAAATGAGAATGGTGAGGGATTATGAACCCATACTGCTGAATTCAATAAGCAGAACAAGAGAAGTCTGTTCCTGCAGAAAATAGAATTGTAGGTCAGTAAGGGAGTGATTAAGTGCAGAAGAAACAGAGCACTCAGTAGGATTTGCACTAACCATGGAAGTTTAGAAGCACAAACCTCTCATGTCATGCAAACCAGGGCTAGTTAAACAACATCTAGTGGCATAATGCTATAGATCAGAAATGGCAAACTATGCTTGAAACCCTCTCAGGGTAGCTAAATTCCATTTTACACTGTGAAATGAGGCATAGTGAAGGAGAAATCATTCTCCAGGGATTTTTTTTCACCTAGGTCAAATACATCTTGTTTTTAGCTTAGTCCATCAGGTCGGTCTCCAAATAAAGCAATGGTCTTCCTTTGTACAGTGAATCAATGGACTGCACTGTGGACAGAACTAGATTGGAACCAAACTTCTTAGAAAATACAAACTGCCATGTCTGTACCGGTGTTGTTTCTTCTTTGTATACACATTCTCTGAAGTCAAAGAGGCAGCTTTGCAAAGTCCCTGTCATTGGCTGACATCTAAAACATTTGTCTGCATTTGCTTTGGTTTTCATTACGAGTGCATGCCCTATTCTGAAAAGTCACCACGATGGAGAAAACTCATCTTGGAATGTACAATTTATGGGTACATCTGAGAAGAAAAGAATGCCAGTGCAGCATGAATGTTCTATTCTTTCATGATGTAAGACACTGGTAGGTAAATACAAAATGTCTGTAAACATGAAGGCTTGAGAATTCCCTTAGGGATGTCTATGAATAGGCTTGTGTGATCTACTGTACTCCATGCTTGGAATAGTTTCAGTTCTAGTCCAGCAGTAAGGATACTATAGATGAAAGGCAAGAACGATAGTGGGAGGACGACATGAAGACAGCTGTCAAAGGAGCACAGCTGAGAGTGTGGGGCAGAGGAAATGGCCCTCAGGATGGCAGTGGGAATGGAGAACATGCCTACGGCATTGCCTTTTACTGTTTTGCAACATCTCCCAAACGCCTTTTTATTTTTTTCCTTTTCTGTCTGGTTGAATGACTTTCATTTAATGTTTAACAGGAAATTAAGGATATACTTTTTTATTACAGGGTCCTTGTGAGGTTAAACCAGCCTTTCCCCTTGAAACAGTACGTATTAAGAATGCAAAGGAGCACAGATATGAAAGCAAAACATCGTCAAAGAGAACAGAATTTCAGATTTTCTCATCTTATTCCTTTTCACTGAGAAGCATTTCTTCTTCCTCAATAAATCTCCATCATTACTTTTTTTAAAGCTTCATTGCTAACCAATGACAAAAAATTTGCCTTATATGTCCCACTATTACACATTCCATTGACATAGGGACCAAGTGGCATTATCTGGAAAGGAGAGCTCACCGTCTAGATGATTTCAGCCAATCAGAGATGATGATATTGTATTACCAGTTCCATAATATAAATGAAAAAGATGGCCTTCATTTTGATGAAAGCTGTAAAGTAGCTATTGTGCTTGTTTTGTATTGCAAGGCCCAAATGTATTATTTATGCAATTTTCCTTTTGAAAGGAAAAACTGAAAGAGACTATTTCATTTTACAGCATTCAGTCAAAGCTATTGTCTCATGAATGTGAACATTCCTGCATTTTATCAGCTTCGAATGTAGAAGGCAACTCACAGATCATACGTAGAAAGGATTTTTGAAAGTTTGAAAACTGCTTTTTAAAAAACCTAGACCCTAATGACTCAAGATATTATTTGTGCATGCATGTAGGCTGAATCAACACTTAGCCTATCAGAATGTACACAGAGTAATGTCTTTTTTAAGGTCTTAAACAGCTTTGATTGAATCTTGGTGTACATTAAATTGATAATGCAAGCTGCCTGCAATGCACGATATTTATAACAATAGAGTACATCTTCATGTGTAAATATACACTTATATGCCAAGTCAGCATCTATGTAGGGATCTCAAAGCCACTTATCGACACAACAGCAGCCTCCTGTTATTTTCTGTAATACAATAAATATTGCAATTATTTTGCAGATGGGGAAATTGAGGCAAGTAAACTTGAAGTTCCCCTAACTTGCTTACAACACAGCAAAATGCTGATGTGGAGTCGGTTCTGGGGATCAGCCCATTAACTGTCTATAACACATGGACTCTAACCCTTGGACCTGGTGATACTCACATTCATGGCGAAAATGCTTCTTTTTGAAGGATGTTGAGATTTTTGCCTGTCCTTGACACTGGTAGAAATTAGATGCCTGTCCTTGAATATCTGTACAAAGAGACTGGTTACTCCTTGGTAGAGGGTCACATTAAAGTTTAAATTTATATTCAACCTCTTCCCCTATGCACCTAATTAAAGGCTTGTAGACTTAGATACATCCTTTTCTCACTTTTTTTTCCACCTAAAAAAAAAAAACCAACAAAAAAACAAACAAACAAAAACCCCCAAAAAACCCAGAAAATTCTTTTAATACAGTGCTTCTGAAAGTTGTTAGAAAACAAATACCTGGATGTTGTCATCCACCTTTTGGTGGACCATCTGCATATCTCCCAATGCTCCATCATTTTTTTCTGAGATAATGTATAAAGGTATATATAATATTTGTATTTATATTTATATAATTAAAATATCTGTTTACTCATTTCTGTCTTGGAATAAAAATGAGTGGAACCAGGTATTCCCCAGTTAAGTTATACAATTAGCTTCTGCTAGGGGACCACATGGAAGTGAATGACTTTCATGAAAATTAAATATAAGTTATTAAATTAGAATAACAAAATAGAAAATGGATTCGATTTGTTTTTTTTTTTTTTTTCATATATTAGTAGATATTTCTGAGCACGAGTGAAATAAATAAATTGTTTATGTATATATATCTGGGCAAAATGTCCATGATTATAACTAAAATTGAATGTGTGCTGAAATTAATTTCAGATCAATGTAGAAATCCTGAGTCTGCTGTTTAGAACAAAACCCCCTATATTCATTGAGATTGATACAACAAATACATCAACACTGTAAAACCAGATTTGCAGAGGGTAACCATCCGTTGTATTCTTCTCTATGGTTCCCACCACATTTGTCTTCCTGGGAGGGAAAATAAATATATTACGTCTATAAATACTCAGGGATTATACCCAGGAAAAACCTCTGATAACTTTCTCCTACTGTTTGCATACGCATTAACAGAAGCAAAACAAAGTGGGTTGCATTGGAATATGGAGCCAATTCTGTGCTGATCTGGTAGAGACATGAACACTTGTGTAATCAAATGGATCAGATACTGTAGAAGAAAAAATTTAATTCACTGATTGTAGTTGTGCTAGTACTCGATTGTAGTCGTCTGTCAACTGTAAGTACTGGCACTTAATACTCTGGATACTTACTTTCCTTAACTGCCTCAATTTATATTTAAAACTTGTTTTTTTGTAATCATTCTTGCCATGGGAATTTACTTGTTCATATTTCCACAAGGTGCATACAAAGCGAGTGAAAAGGCAGTGAATCTGATCTTTTTAGAAGTTCAGATAAATGCACATATATATATTTTTTATGATTCACCTAGATTCATCTTTTAGTGATGGCATAAACAAACCTGCCATTTCCTCTCCTGCATGTCCAGAAATGGTAAGAAATACAGAATGCGGGAACTGGAATTATACTGACTGGCTGGCCTTTCTTAAAACCTCGGTTTGGTTTAATCATATTAGTTGTATTTATATCCCTTGCAATATAGAAATCAAATTTTTTATTTTTGTTGCAGGTATTTTGAAGATTTTCAGGGTTAGCATGCCACTGAAACGATCACAAGTTTTTTACTTCGGTTGAGAGATAAAAAGATATAGTGACAAATGAAATTGTTGGCACATAATACAAATTTCTGCAGACTAGCAATTACAGCAACAGATTTGGGCAACAAGTATTGCTCTCTGGCCAGCGTTCCTGTCATTGTCTGGAGCAGATGGATTCGATTTTGTACTCAGTTATTCAGTTTGTGAAAGAGAGGTTATGTATGTGTTAATTAAAAAAAAATAAGGTGCTTTTTTATTATTTTTTTTAATATGTCATCAGTGATACAAGAAAATATGGTTTTATTTTAAAAATAATTCTCCATTTTGCACTTGAATATGGAAGCTAGAACTGCCTGAAGAGTGAGGACAGATGTTCTCTCACCAAACCTCATTTCCTTCATACAGAAAAATGTAGCAAGAAATGCTGAGTTGCTCTTCATCAAGCCTGCAGTGTAAATGTTTCAGTTAGAAAAAATATGTGCTTAATACCTAGCAGTAATCATTAAGAATTGTAATATTTTACCTGCTCCATCTGAATGCTGGGCCTTTTGCACACACGTGGACGAATTTCCCCTTTTAACTTTTTTATTTTTTTTAAATGTACTTCTTTTCTGTAGTCGAAATTCCCAATTTCACTATTTTTTTCCCTGCAATTTTTCTAATGCTATTCCTCTACTAATGAAATAATAGAAGAAGAGAGCAAAACGAGAGCATGTTTTGTTTTCTGAGCTGTCTGAGTCTGAAAAGGTCAGTAGGTGTCATAGAGTTTGACAGACATGACCACATGGATAGGAAGCTTTGCAGGGCTGATGTTGAAGTGGGCAACATGCAACCCTATGAACTCAGACATGCAGGGCAGGGGTGGCAAAGGAAACCTCAGTATCTAGAATTTAAATGCTTTGGAAAAGACAATGGCTCAGAAGACCCAGAAGTATCTTGCAGCTCTACTACACTGTCCACTGTAGTAGAGTGATTCCAAACATTAAACAACTTTTAGAGTTTAGTCTTTCTGTCCCTGACAGGAGCTAAATTCCCTCCACTCAAACAAAATCCTGACAAAGAACTTTATAATAAATCCTGGATGGAATAACAGAGACGCTTTCTCTTATTGGGAAGTGAATGTGTACTAAAGACTTGGCAAGTGTTTAGCTACAGACATATTGTTACTTCTCTGGTGGGGTAACTCACATCCCAGTGAGAAAGTTTGCTTCCTTTACACCTGGTCTTGTGTACTATTAAACCATCACAGCAGCTGCTGAATTATTTATCATCTTCCAGTGGACAAAACTAGTATTCCACCTGACACCCTCCTCGTCCAAAAGGAAAAAAGCAGTTTGAGGGAGAGAATGCATTACAAAATCTGCCGCACAGAAGTTTATACCATTAAGCATTTAGGGTTTACATAGAGAGCAGTGGCATGCAACAGCAGTCACGTCCCTGGGTGATTTTTCTGCAATCAGAATTTCATTCATTACCCAATTTTCAGGCAAGTCCCCTGGCATTTGAAATATGTTTCAAGGTAGGCTTCCCAAGGGCTTTTCCCCTCCCATATTAACTGATTTGCAGTGTCCAAAGACAGATCTAAATATCTTTGGTTCAAATTACTTAAAGCCTGCAGAGTGGGATCCTCTGTCATCCCCATCACATCTCACACCTACAGAACTGATAACAGATTAATATCTGGTCTGCAAATATTTCATCAGTGTCTCCAGCTAAGGCACCTTGCATTATTTTATCCGGGGGCACCAACAGAGAAAAGAGGAGGGAGTGAAAGTAAAATGTATTTACACTCTGCAAGAGAATGAGGGGGGAATGGCAAAGAGAGAGGAAGGAGAAATGAAAGAGGGTTTCTCTCAGAATTAGAGGAAAAGCAACAAAGCTAGTCCTGGCAAAGTTCTCTGCTCCGATTATGTATACACTTTTATTCAATCACTGTATCGCTCTGTGTCTGACACTTGGTCAATAGTGCAATCTACCACTGATCAGAATAAAACAGCCATCCTAGAGCACCTTGGAATTTCATTAGTTTCTTTTCAATGTTGTCTTTATAACTAGATGTTTACTTGGAAACACAAATTTAGAGCACAGTTCTGTGCTTTTTCACATAAAGCCAGAGACTCTAAATAGTGTTGTAAACATGTTTTTCCCATCAGAAAAAAACTGCTCTTAAATGATATCTCTTTTGTAATAAAGGAACAAAAGCATTAATGAAATCAAATTCACAGATGGATTCCTCATCTCAGAGATTTATCTGCACTTCTAAAGGCTCATAAATTTTAGGTTTTTTTTTTTTTTGTTATTACACAAATGGCCTTGTAGTCTAATTCCATTTTCAAAAGCTTTATTAAATGCTATTTATTTATTTATTATTTTTAATCCACGACTACTGTGGATGTGCCAATGAACAGAAATTTCTGCCATGAGTTGCTGTGACAAGCTAGAAATTATTCCGTTTGTCCTCTCTTTCAATATCTGTTTTTCAATTTTGAGTTAGATGGGAGCAAAGTAGAAAACAGACCACTGCTTATATTTATCTGAAGCTCTTTATAACTGATTATAATATGAACACTTTTGAATTCTGCTCCTTAGGTTTAAGGGACCACTAGAAACTGCATTTTTAACTGTGTAGAATATTTGGTATTAAATTTGTGCTTAAATCTCTTGGTATTTTCTACATAATCGTGACTAGAAAAATAATGTTTATGACGATGACATGCACTAACACAACCAGAATGTACGATTAGCACTTTTATCATGGTTTGTTTTTTTTTTTTTTAATCTGTTCTAATTTTTTTCTCTCATATCTCCTACCCATCTGGCTGCTCTGCCTCCGACTAACTCATTTCACTTGTTCTTTCTAGTGCTTCCTCCCTTTTCCGGCACTCTTTTAGCTCTACCTCTGACCTTGTTGAGTCCCAGTTGACAGCTGCCAACCGCTAGCTTTGTCCAAGATAAGTTGAAGACAATATGGTCTGGCTGAGGGATGATTCAAGGCAAGAGAGTGGCCCTGATTTAAAAGATTGTCTGAAAGGGCATGTTTGTCCCCAACTCTGAGATCAAATCCAAAGTAAACCATACTTCTCCCTAGGCAAAGGCTAAGACAATCCTGCTGAGCTCTCTCTAGTCCATTGCATTAATCTCATCTATAAGCATCTTTCTTAAGGTTAGTCTGTCTACTAAACCACTCATCATCGTTCTAGTCACCTCCTAAGACAAAAGCAAGGAGCGCTCGCACTTGACTCAATCCATTCCCCAGAATGAGACAGGGAATTTGGCTGAAGCAGAATATAAAAGGATCATCCAGAAACCTCCTTGAGATATTCAACTTTTTCCCCTATCATCGTTGAAACCTCTTGCGACATAGAAGAAATCATGTCCTTATCTTTTCATATTCTTCATTTTTATTACAGCATGGTTTCATTCTTAATTTTTGAAACAATGTTTATAACCAACATTTTCAGGTTTTTTTTCCTGTCCAACAGTCCTTATGCTATATAGTATTTTTTAATTATTAACTCAGTATTTCTACTTAGCTCCTTTTTTTTCATACCGTTCCATTTTATTGGGTTCTCTGTTTTCCATGGTCATACTTTTCACTTTCTTTGCACCTTTTCCACGATCCAGAAGAGCTTTTATCATTCTGTTGCAGAATATGTCTCTTCTATGAGATTTTATTTCTTCCTCATTTGTTTCTTCACTCCATTTAGTTGTTTTATTTTCCATTTATATATCCTTACTCTGTAACCTCTTCTCTGGGTTCGTCTTTTAATATGCATCTGCATTTTCCAGATCTGCCTTCTGTGTTTGGCACATGTCACTGTACACATACCCTACTACAATTCATAGAATAGAATCACAAAATTCACCTATCTTTGATAACTTGAAGCTGCATACTAAGGTGGCACTTAGAAAAAGACTAGTTAAAAATGCGTGATGGCATTTTTGGGGCTAAATTTCATGTGTAATTGAAGTAGTTTTGCATTGTGGAAGATGTTATTTTTCTACATTGATGGATGATGAATTAGGACTAAATATCAAAAAAAAAAGAAGCAGGAAGGAAGGACAGTGGAAAGGCCAAGTAATTGTTTTTTTGGGGGGAGGGGAGAATAGACATGGTCTTTCACTTCTATTTTGTCAACATATATTGAAATTAAAATATTAAATGTAGGCATGTATCCAATTAATGCCAAGATCAAAAAAAGTCTCCCTCCTTAGGTGAATTCTTCTAGCACAGGTGTGCTGGAAGAGGCTTTATGCAAAGTTGGGTGGTTGTTTCTTAATACAGTTGTTATGTTGTGCCTGTCAGCTCTAGCACACTCACCAATTTGCTCCTTGTGTTGTTTACAAAACGCAGTGACAGTACGCATTTTGTCCTTGCCAGCAGATGCAGCTGTTAAGGATTTTCTTTTTTCTTCTTTTTTTCTTGATGGATGTAAACACAATAGTTGTGATATGGCCTTGATGGGCAAAAAAAATCTATGTAAAAGTAAGAAGAAAACCAATTCCAAACCTTTTTCAAAGTATGAAGACAATACTAGTAATCAGTATCTTTCTGGTTTTATTTGTTTAGTTTGTAGTTTTTTACAACTGCTTAGCATCTAAAGGTCCGAGATACATATAATGAATGACCTCTTATTTGAGCCTGCTTCCAACTCCCCTCTTGAGGGGAAGATTTTTGATGACTCTTCATTCCTTTGCATTCTGTTTCATAACTGAAGTCAGAGTCATATCTTTGCCTTACAGTAATCATACAAAATATCTAGAAAGTAGCAACCTTGGGATATACCAAGTAATTCTTCCCTGGACTAGACATCTGCAGCACATTTCATGGCATAAAACTCTTCTAGATATCAAAGGGGAAAATGTAATCTGCATTTTTGAAGGAACTTGTTTTCTGTCAAGTTTAAACACATAAAAATTAAATGGAAGTACATATGCGTGGTAAAGCATTGCAGAGCATGTTCACCTGGTTCATTTTTGCATTTGCTAAGTTTTTCAAGTCACTTTTGTTAGAAGAATTTTGAGCTCAAAACTTTTGATCTGGCTCAGATGCCCTGCAGGAATAATTGAAAGGCAAATCATGACACCTCCAGCAGTTCAGTATTTGGGACCACATCCTGTAACAGATGCTTTATATTTTGCAGTCCTGGGGGGATATACTGGTGTATTCCAAAACCTCATTTAATAAAATTATACTTGATACTGGATATGGATGGTAGAAAGGCCACTTCTCTAAGAGGAAAATTTATTTAGGGATGGGAAGAGATTGCACTACTATGGGATTGGTATGAGAACAGTAGAAGCCATGGATGAGTTTAAGAGTAAACTGTGAAGGTCAGTGCTTGGAGTTCATCCTTTTGTGATTTGCTTGTAAAAACTCAAGATGAACAAACAGAAATCTCTGCATTTTACCTGGTTCAAATGGTATTTTAAATTATCAGTTGTCCCATGTCTGTAAAAATAAATATATCTATGCTCATTTTAATTCTTATTTGACAGCTTTGCTCTTGAAACTATCTGTATTGATTATGATTTGTTCCCTCTTAAGAGTAGATTTGTGCAACTCTACCTAGGAACATCTCATTTAAAATTTACAGTGTTTTGTAAATGGTTATATTGAAATGGGCTTTTTTTAAAATTTTTTTTTACTTTTTTTTTTTTTTTCTGTACTCCACTGCATAGCAACATATTTGGGCAGAAATACACAACTTCACAACTCCTACATGTATTAAATGGAAAGAATTTGATGCTATTATCAAGCTAAAGAACAAAACAATTACTATGTTGTCTGCAAAAATTACATATCATAAAGACATAGAGGACAGGACCATGTGTTTTGCTTCACTGCCTGTTCTATACCAGTGTGTTTTCTTTGCAGTGTGAATAGCATAGGCTGCTTCGTTAGCAAGAATTTGCAAGTTTTCTTTCTAGATTGCATTTATTTAATTTTTAATTTTTGTTAATTTTCCTCCCAGAACAAATCTGAAATGCAGATGTCTGTAACAGGCTAATACTGCAGCATAAACACTTGTGGAGTCTTTTTCTACTTTTGATAAAACTGTGATGTGGTATATTTCTAGTGGGTGAAATTTGCAAGTATATATACAGGGAGGATATTCTGAGAAATTACTTTCATGTTTTTTCAATAGATTTATTACTTTCTGAGTATGGTGGCATTTTCCTCTCTTTGGTGCTGGTAGTGCTTTCTGTATGACAAAATAAAAACAAAAGATGTGTAAATATTAGCCTTTGTTGAAGTTTATAGACTGAATCTAAAGTAAATGCTGGTGTTCTAAAAAATATATATATATAAGGTCTGATCTTTAAAGATAAGACAGACTCTTCACCTATAGCTCTTTCAACAGTGAATTGTGGTGATCCATAGCTATCAACTTATAGTGTCACGGTATTTTTAAAGGAGAGTTCTATATGTTGCAATGTGCCTGGTCTGTTTAACTACTGGAAGACTATGAAGATATATCTAATTGCTAAGAATTTTAATTTCTAATAAATATGGTTGTATGGGACTTAAGATTATCACTTAATTTCTTTGTGACCTCTCTTTTTGCCTCTAATAACTCTTTAATTCTAATGAAATTTAACAAAGCTCTTTGAAGATAAACTAATGCTTTTGAAATGGTGAAATGCTACAGTAAGAAGTGCCACACAGTGAGAGACATGAAATAAAGACTAACAATGAAAACAATCAGATGATCTTTCTACATATAGAGCTATGTAAATAATCATTCTACAAAACTTCTATTTTTGGCTGGAATAGGACTCCAGAGTTCAAATTAGGTGATTCATTTTTAACTACTGCATTGCAAAAACACTTGTTTTCAACAAAAATAATCAATAGAAGCAGTGTTAGTTTGTATAAGAAAGTAAAAAGTATTAATATTCCAGCCACATCATCCTTACTCAACACTTAATCTCCCTCCCCAAATATCCAAATGTGCCATCAAAAACATAAGCAAACAAAACAAAACAAAGACAAAAATATCTTTTGAAAATAATTGTCTGAGGGGTAAAGCAGAGGTATAAAAATGCTCAGAAACCAGTTGATGTATCTATCTGATATTGAAAAATATAAAATGTGTACTAGTACAAGCTACAAGTAGGCAATGTGTAGGGATTTTCCTGTTAGTTCAAATTGGGATGAGGAACAGTGCATTAGAAAACAATTGTTAAACATTCCACCATGTGCACTATGTCACACTGGACAAGTAGTAGAGAAGGAAAGTATATTAAAGTGAAACCATGATCACAGAATCATAGAATTGTAGGGGTTGGAAGGGACCTCCAGAGATCATCGAGTCTAACCCCCCTGCCAAAGCAGGCTCCCTACACCAGGTCACACAGGTAGGCGTCCAGGCGAGTCTTGAATATCTCCAGAGAAGGAGACTCCACAACCTCCCTGGGCAGCCTGTTCCAGTGCTCCGTCACCCTCACCGTAAAGAAGTTCTTGCGCACATTGGTGCGGAACTTCCTGTGCTCCAGCTTCTGGCCGTTTCCCCTTGTCCTGTCTCCGCACACTGCTGAAAAGAGTCTGGCCTCATCACTTTGCCCCCCACATCTTAGATATTTATAGACCTGGATCAGGTCACCTCTCAGTCTTCTCTTCTCAAGGCTGAACAGACCCAGTTCTCTTAGCCTTTCTTCATAGGGGAGACGTTCCAGGCCCTTCACCATCTTTGTGGCTCTCCGCTGGACTCTTTCTAAGAGATCCCTGTCTTTTTTGTACTGGGGAGCCCAGAACTGGACACAGTACTCCAGATGAGGCCTTACCAGGGCAGAGTAGAGGGGGAGGATCACCTCCCTCGACCTGCTGGCCACGCTCTTTTTAATGCACCCCAGAATGCCATTGGCCTTTTTGGCCACAAGGGCACACTGCTGGCTCATGGCCAACCTGTCGTCCACCAGGACACCCAGGTCCCTCTCTGCAGAGCTCCTCTCCAGCAGGTCATCCCCCAGCCTGTACTGGTGCATGCAATTATTCCTCCCTAGGTGCAAGACTCTACACTTGCTTTTGTTAAACCTCATCTGGTTTCTTACTGCCCAGCTCTCCAGCCTGTCCAGGTCTCGCTGAATGGCAGCACAGCCATCGGGTGTGTCAGCCAATCCTCCCAACTTCGTATCATCAGCAAACTTGCTGAGGGTGGCCACTATCCCCTCATCAAG
The DNA here is from genome assembly GCA_037305975.1 of Chrysolophus pictus. Taxonomy (NCBI): domain Eukaryota; kingdom Metazoa; phylum Chordata; class Aves; order Galliformes; family Phasianidae; genus Chrysolophus; species Chrysolophus pictus. Next base: position 132,910,108 of record CM074576.1, on the reverse strand, counting down.
GTCATTGATGAAGATGTTGAACAAGACCGGACCCAGCACCGACCCCTGGGGAACATCGCTGGTTACAGACCTCCAACCAGACTCTGCGCTCTGCCAGTCAGCCAGTTCTCAACCCACCTCGCTGTCCACTCATCTATCCCGCACTTCCTCAGCTTTGTTATAAGGATGTCGTGGGAGACAGTGTCAAACGCCTTGCTGAAATCAAGGTAGACTACATCCACTGCTCTCCCCCCATCCACCCAGCCAGAGACAACATCATAGAAGGCTACCAGGTTGGTCAAGCACGACCTCCCCCTGGTGAACCCATGCTGACTACTCCTGATAACCTCCTTTTCTTCCAGTTGTCTGGTGATGGCATCCAGCACAATCTGTTCCATTACCTTTCCAGGGACAGAGGTGAGGCTGACTGGCCTGTAATTACCTGGATCTTCCTTGTTGAAAAGTTTAAAACTGGATTAAGTTAACCTTCCTCTCTTCATTCCCTTGATCCAAGTTGTTATAAATTGAGATATAGGAATTGAGGCAACAATTTAGTAGCTTCTTTGTTTTCTTTCCTTCCCACCTTCTAGACATTGAATTTTGTACTGGGCATTCAAAGTTGTTTTCTTCCATGAGGTTAGAGGCCTTCACACCATACAGAGGTCAATTGGTTTAAAACATGCTGAAGGTAGGAAATATATAATATTTTCCCCCACCTCTGTGGGGCTTTCAAACTATTTTACCTCCTTAGAGTCAGGAGTAGAAAGTCTGTAAAGAAATGAATTATTAATGCACGATTTTTCTCAGAAACGGAATCTCTTTACCCAAGGAGTAGCATTTTTTCCATGCTTTTGGACATTTTCTTCCTTATATCAAATTCTGACCCTTTGGTAAGGTGTCTTCTTTTGACTCACAGATTTGCTGACTTTCATAAACACAGTGCCTTTACTTTTAATCAGTGCAAAAGTTCAGTTTGGGGAGCTTGGTGGTCAGGTTATAATCAGAACTACATCTAAGAGAACACTGGCAAAATAAAATAAAACCAAAAATCCAGTATGCAGGAAAATGTGGCTTCTGGATGAATATGGATGGAGCTGTATTTTTAAAAAGGTTCTGCCTGCCCCCATTTGCACAAATCTCCATGTGTCAAGGAACAGAGGAATGATGGAAGAGGTGGTAGCTCATTGCCATGTGTTACATATGCTGTCTACTTCTTCCAGAAAAGTTACAGCAGCATTGTAGGATACTTCTTTTGACCTGGCTTGTTAGCTGGTGTTAAAATTGTGTGCAAAAATGCTGATGGTTTCCTACTGAGTCATTAGACCACATGAGACTAGTTACCATACAATGGAGATGAAGGAGAAGACAAGAGCTCATGAGAAGAAACTTTCAGGTTGTTTGGGTTACGATGAAATGCAGATTCTAAATTTTTAAAATACTATTAGATTCTTTGTAGAAGCAGTTTCTGCTCAAGGTGTGAATCCTGACCTTATTCAGACTACATGGGCTATAGTTTGGAGCCGTGCAGAAAAACAGTCTGTTTACAAATAGCAAATTAAACAGAGTCCTATGCCATATATATACCAACAACACAGTCATTTCCTGGCATTGATAATTTACAAGCATGTAGACAGTTTTCCACAAAAACTGCCACGTGGGATGCATCAAGATACAATTTAAACAGTATCCTAGAAGTTAAGCACTCTGGTCATGCTTGATATGAAAGTAAAGTCATGATTATCTAATTATTTTTCCTTATATCCATGAATTTAAAAATCTCATTTAGCACATCAAGTATTAGACCACACAGAAAATGACTAATCCAATGATCCATGAAAAATTTTGGGAGGAGAAAGAGTTTGAACCCAGGCTTCTCTAAATTGGAGTCTAAAGTAATTGTCTTGATGTCTTTCCTCACACAGATGAGAGAAGTGGGCTGAGACATTGTAAAAGACAGCAAAACCAGTGGGTCAGTTCTGGTCAAAAGGTGCAGGTCCCAAACTCAGAGGAAGTGTGGTGAGAATCATTAGGCAAGATGGAGCCTAACTATCCCTCCCAAGCAAGATAAAGAATATTTTTGTATTGACTGTTGCTGTTTGGCTTATCTTTGGAAGTTTACAACATCTTGTTATTTAAATCCATGCAGCTATTTTTTTCTTTTTATCTTTTGTGTATGGCCATTCTTATTCATACAGAATACAGTCAGTTCTTATAATTAAAAAAAATTAATAATTACCTTGTAAATACATGTCAGTTAGGTTATCAAAACATGCTTCATTTTATGAGTGTGTGCATCTATGCTAAAAGCAAAGCCAAAGACAAATTTCCTAGGAGTCTCAACTCCTAGGAAAACTCCTATTTTTCTGCTATCCTGACAAACACTGATGGGTTATTTGAGAGGTGGCTGACTTGCAAAGCAGATCAGTAATGCTTAATAATGACTATGTTTAGCGAAAGTCCCACCTTTGTCTTTCTGTGCTTCAGTCTCTCAGCAAAAGTAACAAATACATTTCCTTCTGCACAGAAGTTTTTATCCTAATTTGATATGTGAGACAGTTTTTGAAGTCTCAGCACTGTAAGATGTATTAATTTCACATTTACATGTTTCACACACATCTGAGTGTGTGCTACAGCACTCATAATTGCATCTTTTACTCTTCAACAATGAGAAAATAAGCAGTAACTTTGTCTCAACCTATGATAAAACTTGCTGGATATACCATTTTTGTTCTGCTACTGAGCACTTCAGTGAATATTGGTTCATAGCTCACTCATAAACTACTTTAAAGGCTACTACACCATTTTAAAAATAGTACTTTAAAAATACTTAAAAAAATATTGCTACCATCCAATAGAACAAATCCTATAGAGAAGAGAGAAAGAGGAACTGGTGGAGTCCAAATTTTACTTTACAGTAAAATGTTTTAGACCTTCTTTTTAGCACTGTTAGCTTCCCAGTTCTTTTTCAGAATTTGCTCCTCTGCTCCTGCTCAGCCTGGGCACTTGCTTTCTTTTTAATTTTATTTTTACTTTTTTTTTTATTAGGATACAGCTAGGGACAGGAATATGACATATTGCAGATAACATCCTAACATATTAAATAAGGATGTTCAAACATAGTGACAGATCCTGTTGTATGATGATATATCAGGGCAGCTCAAAGATAGGAATTTTAATATATTCTATTATAGAATCACTTAAGCTGACTAAGTGATAGCTGTAGGGGAAAGGAATTGCTTGCAGCTTTTGGAAAGGGTTAAGAGACCTTGCAATGGGAAAGAAATACCTGGGTGCTAAAGAACGACAGAAGTAGCAGCAATCAAAATTAACCTATTAAATAAATAGAAAAATCCTGGATCTCTTTGAGCAATTCTTCTGAGACGTGACTCAAGGAGTATAGTTTTCTCCTTTGAGAAAAATGAGAGGTTCCAGATATATATGATCTGCCAAGACAATTTTCCTAAATGGCTCCCATTTAAAATTTTTCTTATAGTTTTCCTGAATATAGGCTCTGACTACTTACCACTGCATACTCTGATAGTGTCAGCCTGCACCCTTTTTCCTAAACCTCTGAATTTCTTCTCTTCCATGTGATAAAGGAGAAGACTTTTGCTATGGTGATGAAAAAGGGAAGGAAGAGGGTGACAGGAGTAGTTGGCCTATCTGACCTAAATACTGCTCTTTGCTTAGATCTGATGATCGTGTTAGAGAGCAGTGGAAAGTGCAAGGTAGAGTGCGGGTGGTCCTGGCAGTCTTTCTGGTGTTCACCCTCCTTCACTCACCACCCAGGATCCCTCAGATCTGAAGCTGGGGTGGGGAGTATGCACCATGGATTTATTGTACTAATCTAGACTAATGTCTGTGGATAAACATGACTCTTTTTTGCTGTTGTAAGTGGGCTGTGCCATGCCTAGCAAGGGTAGCTTAGGACCATTTGACTAAATGGAGATTATGTTGTTCAGAAGCTGGGCTTGACTGAAGGGTTCATCATTTATAATTCATTATTTTGAACAGCATTAACTATATTAAAATGTTTATTCATATGCAAATTATTTCCCCAAATTTTATCCACAGAGAAACATTCACCATAAGGAAGAAATTCACCGTGGGAATATATCTCTTGGAATTCACTGTTAGACTACATGCTGAAGATTTTAAATATGTGAAGGATCTATATAACTTTCCCTACAAAACAAAGTTAGCATGCAAAGCAAGGCTCCCCTTAACCATATCTCTGAAAATAATGACAGAATATGATTTCTGAAACCCAAACAGTAGCTGACCTCTTCACACACAGATGTTTTGGGACCTTCTGTTTTGATGGACTGAATTCAAGACATCTTCATACCTTACTTCCTGTGCAAGACAACCATATTTTTTCACCCTCTTGGGTGCAAAGCCTTGGTGCAAATGTGTCTACAACGTATGCTTACAGACTCTTGCCACTTGTGCTAAAGTAGCTAAATGTTGCACTACTAATGGCATTTACTACAGCATCCATTTACTAAAACATTTTGAACAATTAGATTGCACAGTTTTCTCATCAACTATCTTAGACACCTAGAATTACAGGATCATGTAGCTGACATACATTAATTATGGGAATTATTTACTTTCAAGGTTTTTAAGCAGGCCAACAGAATCTCATTTGAATTATGGGGTCTGTATATGAAGTAAGAGTAAGTTTCATTGATGGGGACAGAATACTTAATTCAAAGATATCACATCAGTGTTGAATTTGGCTCTAACTACTAAAAACACCATGCTAACTGTATTTATATTTGGCTTTCGTGTATACTTAAGTCTGGCAAGTGTATCTTGTGGGCACCTGTTTGATGCAGAGATTTATGGAGAATGCCAACATTTGGTCTTGATATTTAAAAACAATTTGTTAATTGTCAAGAAAAGTAAACTGTTAACATCTTTATTTACTGATGAGACAATGTGCCAGTACTGGAACCTATTCAAAATGGACAGCCATTTATTAATCCCTAGAGCAATGAAGTTTTTAAACTACAGACTTTTTTCTTCTAAGTTTTGTGTTGTTTTGTTGTTTAAAAAAAAAAAAAATCTTAAGTGGATGTTTCATTTTACTAAGGGACTAGATCATGCCCTTTTTATTAAATACTATACAAAACTAATAGGGATATTTTAGACCCAAAGAAATGAAAATAAGCTTTCTCTGGTTTACCCTTTGCTTCTATTTCCTTCCTTTTCTTTTCTTTTCTTTTCTTCTAGGTGATGTCTTAGTGCATCTAAAAGCTATGGCTTTCCAAGTTGCAGAGTTTATGTATCTGGTTGCATGTACGTATTGAGGTATTGGAATTATTTACAAGGCTAGAATTACAAACTCAGCCTCATATACTGGGTAGAGCTATGGCAGCAGCTATAGAGTAGGATTATCTGAAAACAATGTAGGGAAGATGGGCTAAACAAAGGGAAGAGAAGTCAGCCACAGCTGTATTAGCAACACAGTGGAAGGTGCTTCCCAGCAAATCAGTGTTTCAGCCCATATGTGTG
>CM074576.1:132869609-132899609 GCA_037305975.1 Chrysolophus pictus | reverse complement strand
ACAATAAAGGGTGAAGTAAATATTCCTGAAGATTAAACAATCTGAGAGAAATTTAAAAATAATTAAACTAAATTAATTCCTCTTTAAATATTGTAAAAGAGAAAAAGAAAATCCTAAATCGGCTTCACAACACTTATTTTTATGAGCTTGCCGTGATCTGGTTTATTCTGGAATAGAGATTTGTAGGACCATGGGAAGAGTTGATATCAGCTCTGCAACTCTGCTTGCTCAGAACTTACAACAAAGCTTGGTAATTGCCAATGGAAACAGGCCAGTGTCTATTACCCCTGTGACATGGGCAGGAAGGTAGAATGTAGGCATAGAAATGCAACACGAGATGAGGAAGAGGAGCCATCACAAGAAGCCTGGGATGGCAGTACTCATCCATGAAAACTAGCAGGACACAAGGGTAGGAAGAAATACTGCAGGCATTTTGAATGTGGGCAGCTTGAATGCAGGAAGAATGAGTCAAGTATTAGCTAGCATTCACTGCAGAATGATTTAGTAGGTAAGGCTGTGAGAAGACAGAACTAGTTGAATACCAGCTAAGAAAATAGTTTGCATCCCAGTTTTATTTAGACAGCTGTACAATAGTTTAAAAATTAACTGTGCTGCAGTGTGCATGTGTGGGTGGGTATAAACAGCAATAAAACACTGCAGTGTGCATTTTGTAACTGTGTCTCTTAGTTCTGATGCAGATATGTAACTAATATTTTCATTCTGCAAATGTCTATGTGTAGGAAAAAAAAATGTAGCTGGTTAAGAGGCTATAAACAGTTTTAAAATGCTTTCTTGCAGATCTGTATGAACTTCATATTTTTGAATGCTGAGTAAGAAGATATTCCCTCTTCAGATGTGATTGAGGTAGCCATAAAGCTTAAAGTTCAGGGTTTAAATACAGGACCTTTGTATAATGTTTTTGAAAAATGGATACTTTTCTGCAAAGTGTTGGTTTGAAATACGGGAAAGATAATGACTTATGCATATACATATTGGATAAGTGACTAAATTTTATCGGCTGTGTGTGTGAGGCCCTTCCTGTCCAATGCTACTAAAGGTGCTATAATTTCCACTTACTTGTTAAACAAAGGACAAAATGCCAACCAGTGACTGTTCTTCAGCGTCTTCAAGAGTTGAGTTTGTATCTTATGCTGCTATTCTAAGTATGACACAGATACATTTGGCACTGAGGGACACGGTTTAGTGAGCCTTGTGGTAATGGGTTGATGGTTGGACTGCATGATCTTAGTGGTCTTTTCCAGCCTTAATGATTCTACTATAGCAATGGCTGGAGCAGAGAGTTCCAGGATGCAGTAGGGGTAAAGAGATAAAGAACTATTTCTATTTCCACTGTTGGGTATTGGAAGTAGCTTTTTACCCTGTGATTTCATGCGAGCACCTGAGGATATATGAGTTGTCACTCACACCCCATGCTTTCAGTCCAGAAGAAGCTGCAGCTTTTGCACTTGCCCTGCTGTGCTCCATGGTAGTTGTGACATGTGTTTTACACAAACAGATGGAAAGGTGGACTGGCACAGAGGGTTTGTGTGTGTGAGAGAGTTTTAAGTGTGGAAAAATGTAGTGTATTGGGGTGAATTGGTTGAACGTATCCAAAGTGCATGGTAAGTGCATTAGAAATAAACAAGGGTGAGGTTCGTCTGGTCAGAAGAGTATTGAGAGAAAAACAAGGAAGAGGGGAAGTCACTTTAAGTGAATAAACTTTACAGCTAAGGAGAAATCCTCTGAATTTTAATTAGAGAAAACAGAGGAAAAGGAACACTAGTGTCTCTGTAAACAGAAGTAAGAAGGTAAAAATTGTTTTTTGGCCATTTGTGTTGGACTGGATACTGGAAGTCACATTTGGGACCACCCAGCCTTGCATTTCCAATGTGCCTGTTGACAGATAGTTTGAAGATGGATTGTCTATGCAGAATATAATGAAAGCAAGGTTTTTTGAATCTCATATCTACATCAAGGAGGAGTGGAACAAAATGACAGTAAAGATATTGTTTGATGAACAAGCTTGATTTTCAGAAGGTACTTAGTGGGAGTCTGCAAGACTTTGAAAAGCACAGTATTGTACAGAACATACTTCTGCAGTAGATAATCATGCAGTATTTGGGCTCCCAAGGAATTGTTTAAGGCCATGGAAGAAAATTTGGATTCTTTGATGAAAGCTATTGCCTGCTGGATGGATTGATAAGGTATGCAGCTTTAAAAAAAAAAATGTCATTATGAAGATGAGAAGCCATTATGTCAGTTATTGTGGCCCAAAACTCGATGTTTCAGACTGCAGACTGAAAATTAATTTCTTAAATAGTGATATGACAGTGCTGTAAACAACCATAAGGGAGGTGGTATATTGCAGTGCTAAAAAAAACCACCCTAGAACTAGTAAAAAAAAAATATTTCAGAGATCTGTAATATAGGATTTACTTTCGTTTTTGTGGTATTCTGGGCTACTGCTGCAAGCCACAAGACATCAATCTGAAGGATGTTTTTTCTAAATTAGGTCTCATTTCATATCCCAGTAGCAGTTTGCCTTTTCCTTCTATTTTTTTGTTGGTGTTTAGGGAAATGAAAAAGGAATCCACTTCTTTTTTTATTTTGTTTAATCAAAATACTTTCCTAAATACATTATTTGACCATGCCCACAGTGTTTCTAGCTATGTTTTAGAAAAGATTTAAAAGATGGTAAAAGAATTGCATCCCTATAGCAGTCTGTCTTCTATCTTAACTTGTAAAATCAGTGTGATAAAATGACTTCTAGTCACAGAGTATTCACTTCCTAGATGCCTTAACCAGAAAGAGACATAGAGGCAGAATCACTTGGGGTGTCAGTCCAACCTCCTGCTCCAGCAGGATCAATACAGTACTCAGAAGGGGTTGCTGCATCTGGCTTTGCCCCGAATGGCAAGGTTGAAACCAAACTTGAAAATTAAGCAATAGGGTCTGTAGAAAACAGGAAGTCATTAGTACTACTGATTAAGGACAGAATTATTTTAAATTTTAGTGACTTAGCATATTTAAGCTTAGCACAGGCTCTCTCTTTTATCTCATGATGCTGTGCTAAAATCATTTTGGCAAAGCAGGTGGCTAAGAAGGGTGTCAGCAAAGACGCAGCTGCAGTCTCATCATGTAGTCTCAGAATTGCCTTACACTTCCATAGGAAAGAGGCATGGAGGTCAGCGATATCACCCTAGAAGGGCTTGCAGCCTTTTGCTGGGGCTATAACTTGCCTTTGGAGCTTGTACTGAAACAGCCCCACACATCCACATGTACTATCTTCTTTATTTCTACAGCAGTGTTTCATGTATTGCCCCATTAGGATACTTCCCTTTGTTAGGGAATTCTCATTCCTCTTTAATTATATCCTTAAGAGTGGTATTCGAGGAAAGATTAGTTTCCTTATTTGTAGAGGATGTGGAATAATTTTCCGAAGACAGTTTTAACTTCCTGTTTTCTTTAGTAATTGTGTTTTCAATTACTCCTTCAATCACTGTCTCAAAGCATCATGACGTAACAATTCTCACTCAAGAGTCAGAAACCTCCTTTTTTTTCTGTGGTAGGTGTCCAGACAATGACAATAAAACAGTAAAATAAAATAAACATTTGATTATCTTTGCCTTTTTTCTTTCTTTTCGCCTACTTTTAAAGGGGATCTGAGTTGGAAGAAAGATAATGTTTCCTGGATGCTTCAAATTTCCCTTCTTGATTTAGGATTTTTGATTAACTCCTCAATTTTAATGATTATCATCCTCTGCAGAATTCACTTCCATTAAAAGCTATCTTTTCCAAATCTGATTAAACTCTCTTTATTTAGCTTTTGTTGAGCCTGTTGCGATATGTGAAATCTATCAGGGCTACAATTAACCATCTCCTCTCCTTAGAGAATAGCTTGAAGCCAACTTTTGAAAAAGCTACAGAAAAGAATTAAATGTGTGGTCTCCATGTCTGTGAAATTGCAATGTCTACGATAACAGCCTGCCACATTTTTCTAAGAGTATCCAGCCTTTTTATCCATATATAACCAATTCAGATTGTTCTTTCTTGTATAGGCTTCACTTCTGTTCTTTTCTACTAAATTTGTTTTTGTGTTTCCCAAAGAGAAAAAGTTGATAGTGACATTCAACATTCATTCCTGGAGTATAGTTTTCCTGCTACCAAACAGCCAGCTTTGGCATGCAAGGATCCCCAGACAGCTTGTTCATAAAATTTAAAATACTTTGGGATTTATTCCCACATTTCTTCAGTGTGCATTCACATTTTTTCATTTTAATTTAGCCAATTTTTTGTAATATCCATAGGATAGCGTCTTTGCATTTGCATGAGTGAGACATTGAAGACAGAAAGCATTACTGGCTTTTTCAAATGTCAAGAAAATATTCTTGTTTTGTTTTGTTTTGTTTTTGTTGCAATTTGTCTTGATCAAGCTGCCTTTTTCTTTGTCCATTTATAAAGGAGTGATTTTTCACAACTGAACTCCATTTCTCCCCCATCTCTCTCTTTCTTTCACCTTGGACATGTGTGACTACTGGGGAAAGGATGTCTTCCTTATCTTAGAGGACATTGGTGAAATCCTTCTTTGGGAAATCCAGACTTCACTTCTGGCTCTGGAAGTGCTGAGGAATTAGCCAATTAACCTTGTTAGTCACCAAATAACTGTTTTCAACTGTTTTTTCAAAAGTTTCTTATCTGAATGAAATGGTGTGAACAACAAAAGGTGATCAGGAATGCACAGGCTTTGCTCCTAAGGGAAAAAAAATTGCCAAGGGTGTGGGGAAGAGGAAGATATCTTCCATTTTGGATGGCGATTAGCAGACAAATTGTATAGAGGACACTTAAGGTCAATGGCACTGTCCAACTTAAGAATACCTTTTACTGAAGAGCACTTTGTCTCAAGGAACCTACCTTACTTTCTGATTCAAACAACACTATGCAAAATACATCTATTCTGAAGGACTATGCAGCTGCACAATAACAGTTACACCATGTAACATGAAAATTTATGGCAGAACAGCTGGTGCTAAGACGGAGCTAAAATTCTCTTGTCCTCTCCATCCTCTTGGTTTCATCCCACAGGTGTTATAAATTATGATGCAGTCTTACTTGGGACATGCCTTTTCTAGGAAGGCAGACCAATCCTCCCTAGGATTTGCCCGGAAAGACCAATCCTAGAGTTAACATTGAATGAAAATTTATATATTGGTAATCAGCTCAAGTGAAGTGAGTTCTGAATCTGAGATGCTTATTTCCAAGAAATCTGCATTTTGTTGTTCTCCTGGTTCATAGAGGCAAAACAATGACCTCTACTGCAAGAAACACAAACTAAACCTTTCAAATCTGGCTGTAGATGTAACATCTGAGAGTGTTTCTTGCTGAGGATCTGATCAGACTCCATGTATACGTGCACAGAAACTGGCTTGCTTAGACCATTGAACAGTTACTCACACTCAAAGTTTTGGGAAAGAAAGAAATAGAGTTCATACCATAAATCTCTCCTCTTAAAAGGGGCAAGAAACAAAGTATGCAAAGAAAGGATAATGATGTAATGTAACTGTCGTCCTTCCTATGCATCTGAAACTTCTGTGCAATCATTTCTTATATGTTACACCATTTGATTCAGTATTCTAGATACTCAAAGTTAGGATCCTGCTCTGCTTTACTTACAGATACAATACAAAGCTAGAAGAACAAATCCATTATAAAAGTGAAAATTGGTAATAATATCTTCAAGCTTTAAAATGAGTTATTGTTAGAAGAAGTTGATGGCTAGTAGTGAGGAGAAACATTATATGTGATCACATGACATTTATTTTAGAGAGTTTATTCTTCTGGCATTACAAGTGTTTATTATAAAGCTGTATCTCATGTCATCTGTGACAAGTGTCCTTTTGAGCCTACATAGACCGGCACTTCCACAACCCTGTGCTTTCCCTCTCATGTTCTCATCCTTATCCAGTCATTTCTGTATCTACATTTCTATGGCTTAAGAGGTAATCTGGATCTCAGAAACTGATCCAGGTTAAAATAATGGACAAAAATTTTAATCCAAAAGAGGCAATTTTAACCAGGATTTTAAGCAGGCTTCATCCTGCCTTCTGTGTCCATTTCAGATAACCCCGCTGAAGGGTGGTGACAAACATGATGTTGAGTCAGAGAGCTGCTGGAGTGAGTGGATGGCAGAACAGTTTCTTCTGAAGGTACAGTAGGATGATGACTCTGAAGCAATGGCCTAATTAACATGCTGAGAGCTCTGAGCCAAATTACATTCCTTGGCAATGTATAAGGGGTTGTGCTTGTTTTTTTAATTACGTTTTTTTTTTGTTTGTTTGTTTTGTAAATGACTGCCAAAAGAATTCTGGGTTAAAGATTGATCTTTGTTTTGGTCTCATTAGGTCTTCAACTGTAAAGCCCACTTACCCCTCAACCCCAAATCTTGTGCCTCTAAAGTAACCCCAGGTGGTGCATTTGTGCGTGTCAAAAGTAAGTAACTGAGCAACAATAAGCTAACAGGGGTCAAGATATATAAGAAGTTCAGGAGATGTATTACAGCAGTGACTCAGGAGGACAGCATATTAGTAAATTAGGCTTTTGCCAGATGTAAGAACTGATCCTTTTTCAATTGGGTATCATCTGAAAGGTCAAGAAGTAATGAAGCATGGGCATACAGATCCCCTATTGCCATGTGTTGCTACAAACTCTTATCTTATAATGCACTAGCAGTTACAAGATACCAAACATAATAAACCAACATCCTGTGGGTGTCCTCGGTGCAGATCAATGGTCTAAAGAGTATTCTGCGAGAAATGACAATGGATGGAATGGTAAAGAAGAGGCATTTTTTGCTATATTCCCTAGTTTTATTGTTTCAGTGTACTTGTTGTTTTCCAACATTTCACATTCCAGTGCTCTCCTGTGATGCAACTAAGTACTGTTTACTCTTGAATAATTATTGAAAGATCAGAAGCCAAATCCTCTTCTGATTTACACCAGAACATATTAAGCTACTTTTGTTGATTTTTAGCTAATTTGGAGTCACTCCAAGTGCATACTGGTGTAACTGACAGGAGAATTTGATCCTATATCTCTCCAAGAAATAATTTCCTAGATGGATACGAGTCTTGGTACCAAGGTAAATGTGACAGAAAATCTGTGATTAGGTTGGATTGACTTCCACACTAGAAACCTTTTTTTTGTAAATACTATATATAAATACCAGAAAAAATGCTGTTTGTTTTATATATCTATGGATAAACACAATTTTATTAGAGCTACCAATATGTAATAAGGAAAGTAGCCATTTTAAGTAACAGATGTCGTATAGCCATCCCCACAAAACAGCAAAGGAATAAAACAATTTTAAAAATATTTTTGAAAATGGAGGTCCTCATTAGATTTCTTTGATTGTTTCTTTTTTTTTATTTATTTATTTATTTTTTTTTACCACTTTCTATATCTGAACCTTTATTGTTCAACCCGTCTATTATTAAGAGAAACTCATTGAGGTTCACACATTTTTTGATTATATTTCACTTTTTTTAGATGGGCTTGCAACATGTTGAATTTGAGAGCAGATTTTGGAATAGCTTTTTTAGGACTTTTTGTGTGTTGTAATAAAGTGATTTTTAAAATTTGTTGATGCTTACATTGCAATCTAGTTGCTGTTTCCTAGTTTTGAAACAAAAAGATAGCTTCTTACGCCGTCAGTGATTCAGCAATTACAACTACTCTTTTTTTCTGAACTTCTGTTTTCCTTGAAACAAAGGGAAGGATGGAAACAAACTTAATCAATTGGACTTGGTTCACATTAATACAAGTCAAACTAATACTTTCTCATCATTATAGCTATATATTCATGAGGGTTTTTCATGTGTCATTTTATAGTAAGGTAATATTTAATACCCACCATGACCAACTGCTCTTCTGTAAATTTTTCTATGCAGAAGTTCCTCTTTTTCTGAAATCCTTTGTCAGTGTTTATTTCTGCTTCAATTAGTTGTTTGTGTACTGTGAATTCTAATCTTGTTGAGATTAGTTACTAATTTATCAAGATCATTGCAAAATCTGAAACTTCTGTGTTACTAGTTTACTTTCCCACAACTGCTGACATATATTTTGTTGCCTCTATATCTCTTCTTAGTGTCTATTGCTTGCACTACTGTAGACGATGTTCCAGTTCCCACTTAGTACAAGGAGTGATATTTTTTAAGATTTCCCTCAATACCAATAGTCTTCCTTGCTTTGTCCTTAGTGAAGTGTCAGACAAAGCCCAGCTAAACTCTAAGTGTGGAGTGCATGCTGCAGCATGATGCAGGAAACTTAATCTGCATGGTCTGAATGTTTGTGCAATTCAAACACTATCCATCTGCACTGCTGAGGGCAAGAACATCAGTGTGAAGATTTTATTATGACATCACTTATCAGGTTGTTAGCAGTTTAATAATGTGGACTGACCTGTGAACTATTTACACCTTTATCAACAGGAGTTATTCTCATGAAATCCATGCTTGAATCACTGATGACAATAAGGAGCTCCACATGTGGTTCACAGCAAGATAGAATTAGTCAAAAGTTCCTATATTATTGCCATTGTTTTTTGACTTTCTACTGTTTTCTAGCTCAGAGTATTTATTCCATGTCAGATTTACCCCAGTCAGCTGTTTTTATCCCCAATATATTCTCACTCCCCAGCAACAAAGTCTTGAACCGTACAAATAATAGTATAAATCAACTGTAATGTACTGCAAAACATGAATCATAACATGTGAGACAACACTCTTGCCTGCTTCTGTAATTCATGCTGATTTATTGAGAAGAAAATAAGGCAAAAAAGTTTCTGCATTTTGCTTTGGCTTCTTTTAAAATCCATTGTTAGTATCTAAGCTGCAGTCTATGATCAGAACATCTATGATATTTTCATGTAATGTCAAGTACCACTGAAAGCCATTCTTCTGTGCAACAAAGACACTTACTAATCCATACAGTTGCCTTAAAACTGACAGGTTCTTACAAAATTAACCTTGACTTAAGCCCAGACTCTCTTAAATTTTGTTCAATCTCTGTGAACATTTTATTTCAGACATTCTAATGTACAAATAAACTGTATGTCTGGATAACTTGGGACCTACTCAATTCACTTTGATATTATGCAAGATCTTGTTAACTTTGTCTATGTTTCATTGCCTTTTTGCAAAAAGGGAGAAGGGAAATTGGATCAAGGTCTTGGTTTAATACTATGCGTCAACAGCGTGAAAAAAAATCAAAGCTACATTAATAAACTAAATATTACCTCCCACTGATCTCTGGCTACCAGGCAGATAGAGTTCTTTCTGATGGACTCCTAAGAGGGTCTTCAATAAAGTAAAATTGTGAGTTTGACGTTTCTCTTGCTTGCTGCCAGGAAGGTCTAAATTGAGTCCCAGTTGTTTTTCAGATTAACCCATTTGAGAATACAGAATCTGGCAAGAGTATTTTACAACTTTCTGAAAATGTGTTTAGGTTTAATATAGTTTGGGGTATTTCATGTGTGTGTGCCTAATTATAAAACACTCATCTTATATCAAGTACAAGGTATTAGCATGAATGCCTAAGGAGACTGAGTAGAAATCAGCAAAATATAGTGCAAAAAGCAATGCTCAGTTTGGATGACAGACAGAGCCAAAGCATCTGTTGTGTTTTACTGAAATGGTGCCATGTTTTAAAAGTGATGACTTCTCCTGCGATACTTCTGTTCCTGAGGGCACAGTTCTTTCTCTTGTTTACACCATTTTTAGCTCAGTTGACTTGAGAATTAATTATATTCCTGTAAATCAAGAGAGGGAGGAGACTTTGGCTCAATATTCCTTGTAAAAGAAATGTAATAACTGTGGAGAAATGTAATAAGTCTCTGGTGCAGATTATAAAAGAATATGAAGACAAAATGAAGGGTCTAAGAGTTTAGAAGGCACTTGCATTCCCAGCCTTTTCTTTTGAAGCTTGGTGAAGGATGTGGCAGTTGCAAGCGTAAAGAAGTGTTCATTTTATTATGCAGTTAGGTTTTAAGACCTACATGACTTCACTGTAACTTACAAGTGGTATGATCTAGAGCTGTCTGTTAACTAACTTTTTAACCCTTAGAGATAGAAGAGAAGAGAGAAGAGAGAAGAGAGGAGAGGAGAGGAGAGGAGAGGAGAGGAGAGGAGAGGAGAGGAGAGGAGAGGAGAGGAGAGGAGAGGAGAGGAGAGGAGAGGAGAGGAGAGGAGAGGAGAGGAGAGAAGAAGAGAAGAGAAGAGAAGAGAAGAGAAGAGAAGAGAAGAGAAGAGAAGAGAAGAGAAGAGAAGAGAAGAGAAGAGAAGAGAAGAGAAGAGAAGAGAAGAGAAGAGAAGAGAAGAGAAGAGAAGAGAAGAGAAGAGAAGCTGAAGTTTTTTTTTAAAGGCATTCATCTTTACTTTTGATGGAAAGAACTTTTTTCATCTAGGTTGGAATTTTGAGAGGAGGTACAATCCTCAGAAGACAAAATGGCCTTCTGTTTTGAGGTTCCACTGGTGGAGAAAACAACCAAGGGAACCAAGTTAAGGGAGGAGCCTGGAAACTCACACATCAGGTGAAATATCAGCCACTGCACTGTCATCTGATCTTCATCCTCATGTCTCCCACTGTGGTTATCCTTAATTTATTTATTGGGAGTCTCAGACATGTTGAAGCTCTTTGAAAACTCTTCTCTAAATGTGTTATCCTTCTGTGCGATAGAAACCTCTAGGTCACTTACATTCTGCTCCTTAAATTCTTACCCTCTCAGTATTTCATGTCATACCTCAGAGACCTATCATTATTTCTCATGTTATATCATGCTTTTTTCAACATATATCAGAAAATTGTTTCGCTTTCCTCAAGTTTCTTTACTTTGTTTCATGAGCTTTCACAAAGCTCCAATCTTTCTAGACAGTGTGTACACACAAATAACACAATATGAATTATATATATATATATATAAAAATATATATATGGCAATCAAAAGTCATATTCTCACATGTTCTGCCATGGCATCAAGGTCTCTAATAAAATACATTATAGCTTTTTGCTTGTTCTGATAATAGTATTGTGTTGTTCCACTACAGGTGAAAAGAAGGAATTGGTGAAAAGTCCCATATGCCCTTCTACTGGAAGCATAGTTACTCTCTGATATTTCTATGTAGCCAGTGACATCTGAGAACAGAATATAAAAAAATCTAATGCTGATCACATAAAAAAATTAAAGTAGGAGGCAGAGAGATGCTTTACATAAATTAATTTAGTTCTTAAAATTAAATCCTTGCCATGGCTGGCAAGCATAAGAAGAGAGTTTTTCCTTCCCTGGCTCTCAATTGAATTTAATATAGCATTTTTGTTAGCCCTGTAAAAATTACTCCAATATGGGAACACTCTTAATGAATGATGAATCATGTTACATAGATGCAAATATAACAAAGTTGAATTGGCATATAGCATATCTCTGTAGAAATAGCCAACAATGAAAATAACTTGAAATCCTACTCAAAGACAATGAGAAGCAAAGTACTACTTCCTGCTTCCAAATTTTAGTGAATTTCCCCAAAATTATGACATTAGAAGGTGGAACTTGTCCCTAGAGATAATGTACTATTTATTGAATTTTAGGTTTGGATCAAGGCTGATTTGTGATAACCAAATATGGTAAAATAACTGAAACTGTAAATAATCCTATCTTGGAAATATTATAACTGTTAAGCAATGGATATTCACTGAATTTCAGTGGGACTGGTTACTGGAAGATTAGATACTAGTTACACTTTCAAAACAAAGTTAGGGATGAGACTGCCATATTTAATTAGGAATAAATTGAATATTTCTTTTTTTTCCTGACTTTTAAGGGCATTGGGCATTTTATTTTAATCTGACAGATCTTCGTGACTTTTACAAAGATGTTGTATGAAGAAAATCTCAAGTCATTGTCCAAGAAAACCAGTCCAAGATTATACTACCATCTGTGGGCAGCTTGGATGCACACAGACATTAATCTATCTACTGGTCATGCCTGGGTTTTACTGACGAAAAAGCTTTTTTATTAAAAATGCCACTTTCTGATCCATAGTGCTCAGGAGGGCTTAAGCCATAATGTGACATCTGTTGGCTCAACCAATTATGCATAAGGCATTTTTGATGCAATGGTTTTCTTGGAACATGCCAAAATCATTGAAACTTTAATTGGAAAAAAATTCACAGATCCAGGTTTTAATTTCCAGAGAGGGAGATAAGAAGAAAAGAACCAAGTTCGTTCACTTCCAAAGAGTCAGTAGTTAAGACATCCATCTGCTGTGAGAAGGCAGAATCAAATGCTTGCTCTACCTTCTTCATCTTCACTGGTCCACGTGAATCTTTTGAAGAGGAGCCTTAATATTGATATTGCAGGAAAAAGTGTGTTTTTATTTTGCATTACACAGCAAATTAAAAGGAAATCACTTGCAAAACGGGAGCGCACACAGTCAAACTTTTAGGTCACCAGCACCCTAAGATACTTATTAGAGCCATGAAGGTCAGTGACATTTCTCACGGTCCCCTTACCTGGCTCAGTAGACCAGCTAATTTGAAACCAGATAAAAGTAATAGTTCTTGATCTGAAGTCCTGAACTGTCAATAATTGCATCTGAATTAGTGTGGTTTGATGAGAAAATTTGTGTCGCCTCCACCTTAGTTCACACCATGGTCACTTCTCTGACTGCAGAAGTTCATTGTTTTCAAAGGGAATGAAACATGAACATGTGCTATAAGAGCTTACTTACTGAATTCTAACCATTAATAGGTGTTTACTTGGGGCTAGGGCTATTTAGTAAGTGTCTCTAGCCTTAAACAGATGAATTTTCATGTCTACACAAAAACTTTCATGTAAAAATAAAATCCCAACTTAAAAAAAAAAAAAAAAAAAAAAAAAGAACCTGCTTTTATAACCTAGTTATTCATACTTTTTTAAAATTAATTTCCTGCGCTGTATGTTAGGAAATTATAACTTTTAATTTTTACATTCCAAGCTTCATGTCACTCTGATTTTTGAATTACTGAACAACTACACATCCTACTAAAGCTAATGAGAAATGTTCAACTCCTATGATAAGCATGGTATTTATAAAACAGTTTACAAATAATGTATTAGCCTAGCTGGATGGAAAACTGAGGTGTTATATGGGATCTCTTTATAGCATCACCACAAGAGAAAATGGGAAAATAATCAGTATAGAAATATTCATATAATATATAATGTGTGGAATGTTACTTGAGCAAGATTTGCTTGAAGTATTTCTAGCATTATCTATGTACACAAGGTGGGGGTGAGGATGTAGTTAATAATCATTACAGTAATTTGTTTTATCTAAGCTGTCTCTTTTACTGTATTTTGGACAGCTGCCTACTTTGACATGTCTTTGTCATGAGATTGTTGGATGCCATATTATTTTTTTGTGATGGTGAAGCATTTTGTGATGGTTTTGGCATTTGTGACATTTTTGTGCTGCTTAGTCCCATTGGAGGACGAAGTTTGCTTTGGTAAAATGAGATTCTGGCAAAAATTGCTATTAATAAATGTAACTTCCTATGCGTAGCAAGCTATTTTGTGTACTCACAGCATGGGGAATTCTTCAAATGGTTTTTTTTATGAATAATTGTAAATTTAATGTTGGCATCAATAACTTCTTTAAATGCTTCATTCTATATCTGAGTTACACACTTAGCAGCACAGTTCATCTTTGATGAAACTTGTGCATAATTTTATTTTAGAAGATGTGAATACAAGAGGAAAGAAAATGCTAGTATTGTTCAAATTAAGTGCCTCTTAGATGATTGGAGGGAAAAGGAATTCATTACACATTGGTCAGTGAGACTGTAAAACACAAGGGAATCAACATCTTTTTGTTTCAGTACTAGATGGCAAAATAGATTCAGAAAAACAGAAGAGCAGAACAAGAACTGAAGAATTGTAAAAAACAAATAATCAGATCAGGACAAGAAGAATTTTCCTGAAAACAGCTTTATTGTGGAGTCTGTGGGTTTGACATAGGTGGTTCCAACTGTGACTGAACCTGTGACATTATCTGGCCACGAGGCGTCTGTATTTAGTAATTAGAATTCTCTTAAGATATGGCACAGGGAAGTACAGCAAGAGCTTGACCTGTATTGAAATCACTGTTATAACTGTTATCCTCTAAAAGTAAAGTGTCTGTACTCAATGTCATTCCAATTGTTCAAAGCCTATAAAAAGATATTACTGCTAAGGCGTTAAGCATCCCTCAAACCCCAATATGGCAAACTGCTTTGAGACAGCTTTGGCAGAAGCCAATGCCTCTCTTCCTACCAAACAATTCAGGATAGTCATCTGCTTCTATTCAACTTTACAATCAAAATTTGAAAAATTATTAATAATAATTAACATTAACAAAATGTAAGATAAATATTCAAGTGTGGGCTCTTTTGGGATAGAGCAATTAATACAAGCCAGGAACATATCCCTTTCCTCATCAGATTAATTGAATAACTGAGAAAGAGGAAACATTTTTTTCTTCTCTTTTATTGACGGAGAAGAGATTCTATGTAACTTGCTTCAGCAATCTCCTCTATATATGTATAGAGATTGTCTAGCTGGACCACACTTCTTAAAATATGGCCAGCTATAGCATGTTGCCCAGGGTTACGTGCAATTGGGTTTTGAATAACTCCAAGGACGGAGACTCCACAGCCACTCTGGACAACCTGCTTCAGTTCTTGTCTGAACAATTATAAATAAATAAATAAATAGATAGATAGATAGATAGATAGATAGATAGATAGATAGATAGATATTTTATGTTTGAATTGAACTGCCATGAATTTCCGTTTGTGCCTGCTGTATATTTTCCTGTAACTGCACACCACTGAGAACATCCTGGCCCTGTCTTTACATTCTCCCATCAGATATTTTTGTACACTGTTGAGCTTTCACTTCCCCAAGCCAAACAGTCTCAGATCTCATCCTTTCCTCCTCTGACGTGCTTCAGTCCATTAATTATCTTCATGGTCCTTCACTGGACTCACTCCAGAGCTTCACCTGTCTATCCTGCACTGGGGAGCCCAGAACTGAATCCAGTGCTCCAAATGTAGCCCACCAGTTCCTAACTAATACCAACCATTACCTCCTTGATCTGTTGGCATTGCTCTTCTAATGCAACCAAGGATTTTGTTGGCTTTCTTTGGCTCCAGGGCATGTTGTTGGCTCATATTGAGCTTCCTGTCTGCCAGGATTCCTGGCTTCTTTTTTACAAATTTGCTCTCCAGATGGTAGGCCTCCAGAGAATTCTGGTGCGTTGAGTTATTTCTCACCAGGTGTAGAACTTGAAATTTGTTGGACTTCATGATATTCTCATTGAGTTCCTCCAACTTGTCAATATCCCTCCAGATAGCAGCACCTCTCACCGCTTCTTACTGTTTGTATCATCTGCACACTTGCTATGCACTCTGCTCATCATCCAGATCATTAATGAGAATGTTAAACAGCATTGGCTCCAGTATTGACACCTGCAGTACTTTTCAGCTGGAGTTTGCACTGCTAATCATAACTCTTTGAACCTGGCAGTTCTGCCTGATATTTTAAATGCACCTGAAGACAATCCCCTTTCACCGAGGGTAAATCATGACTGATTTAGACAATTCCATGAATCTCAGAGGCCTGGGATTCCTATGAAGCCAGGTCTTACTAAATAAAGGCTGTGGTACTGAGGACCTCAATTTTTTTTCATTTTCATGTCATTTAGTCCCCTGACTCATTTCCATAGTTTTTATTTTTAATAGAAATTTAGAAACCTTTCTTGTTTTTCTTTATGTCCCTTTCCAGATTCATCTCCAGGTGGGTTTTGCTTTCCTAATTCCACCCCTACATGGCCAAACACTGTCCCTATATTCCTCCTCAAGTTTGAGCTTTGTGAGAAGCTCCTTTTTAACCCCTACGGGCCTTCTGCTACTTTGACTCAATTTTTCAGGCTCTGGGATGGACTGTTCTTGTGCTTGGTAAGGTAAATCTTCAAAATCAGCTAGCTTCTCTATACCTGTCTTTTCTGTGGGGCAATATCCCATGAGATTCTTCCAATGAGGTCTCTGCACAGTGCAACTTCTGCTTTCCCAAAATCCATTCCTGTGATACTTCCTGTTGCTTCATTCCATCCTCTCATGATTCTGAGCTCCATCATCTCATGGGTACCACAGCAAAGACTGCCCCTGACTTTCCCATCACCAAACAATTATTGTTTACAGCTATAAGTTCCAGCAGAGCAAGTACCTGCTTGGCTCCTCCATCACCCCTGTCAGGTAATACATAAAAGCAGAAAACACTGAAAGACATTTTATGTACTTGAATTAAGCCATTGAAAATCCCAAATAATTTGGACTTCTGGAACAGAGTTACAATGTCATAAACTCATTAATTACTTATTCAGGTTTATGTGGTATGACTAGAAGGTAGACTTCTTACTCCACCTCTCAGGGCTATGTTTTATTTTTAGTTGCATATTGGAAAATATTATTTACATGGAACATCTATATTTTTTAAGTGAAACTTATTTTTATTTTGCTGGTAATTTGAGTTTCCACAGTTGAGCTTATAATTATCAATATCTTTACGGAGCAGGAAAGCATTGTCAGAAAAGTGCAAGGAGAGCAGCTAAAGAATGAAATAGATATGCTTTTAGAATGCTTAAAAGATGATAAGATTCTCTTGAAAATTGTTATTTTTTCCTTTGTCTTTCTTGATTCCCTTTCTCCTGCCCAGTACATAGAAAGAAAGCTGGAGCTTTTGGGCTCCAGGGAAGAGTTTAATGAGTAAATGTCCTCTGTTCTACATTATATAAATCTTATCTTAAAAAAAAAAAAAAAAAAAAAAAAAAAAAAAAAGTTGTTAATGTTGATGAGCTATAGATTTGAAGTATTTCCCTCCACTCACACATGCCTTGAAAAATAAGATAAAAGACATAATAACCTCCAGCTGAAGTTAATAAAACTATCCTTTTGCAGTTTGGATAAAATGTAAGGGCAAGACTTTGAACAGTTAGGAGTTTAAGACATGCTCCAAAATTTAGACAGTCTTGATTTTTTCTTTAAGCACTGAATTCTCAGCACTTCTTATTTAAGAGGATGGAAATTTCTGAGGGCTGATATGGCTCAAAAAGTGGGTCTTTTAAAATGTATTCAACATCTTACTTTAGAAGTAAATGAAAGACTGATTTGAATAGGGGTCCTGAGGTCTCTTTCTATGTCAGATGAAGTGTGGGCACATCCTTTGCATAAGGTCAGTCACCTAAGTCCTTTGTGCAATGGTGTGAGATCGAGATTAAAGTTGATGGGAAAAGGTTTGAAGGAGAGACACCTTTGTTCATCTTAATCTCCTTTTCCCCACCTGCGTTACATAGGGAATTTGTGCTTCAAACTTTATTTTAATGATTTGATTAAACATTTTAAAGTGATGAACTATGTTTCTGTTTACCCTCGAGTCTTCATGAGTGGTATTGAAGACTTTGCAACTTTTCTGCTTTCTACATTCCTTACAAGGCTTGTGCCAGCACTTAGGACTAATAGTATGCTATATGTGTGCGCAGACGTTTTTTCCTAACTCATCTGTATATTTGATATTTACATACATTTACAGAACTCTGAAACACCTATGAAAAGCAAAGCACTTTAGATTATTTTTACTAAGGCAAAACTGTAGCAAAGCCCCAAAGATTTGGTGACTGTTGCTGAATGAGGACAATAGACATGCAGATGAACGTTACACTGGACATATACATTTGTGCTGTCACAATTTGTCAGCGTGGTAAACTCAAAGGGAATTGCTATGAAAGTATGAAGTGCTAGGACAAACTGCCAAGAAGAGCCTTTTTCCTAGCTGCAGAAGTCCACAAATAATGATAGATAGTATACCATGCAACTGTGTATACATACAAACAGAAACTCAAAACTGCAGCAAAGCTTTCTAAACCACAGTGCAAGGCTAAAATAGCGGGAGTTTTACAGTCAGCATTCCGGTAAGACTATGATTTTGGGGCCCATACAGCATTCGTTCAATGGGATACTTCCTCCCACTGACTTATATTTTACTGACTTTATGACCCTATGCAACACTTGATAACGTATTGGCTACACAGATAGGCTGAGCCAGTATAATTCATATGGTATAAGATCCTCATTCTTTTTGTCTTCCTAGTTTGCAAGCAGTGAATGAACTCCAGATTTCCAAACGTGGGAATGCATTACATTTTCTGTCAACTGCGTGTTTACACTTTCAGGAGTTTATGAAATATACTGCCACTTTTTTAGGTGGTATTTAGGTAGTGCATTAGGAAAGAGAGGCATTGTGCTTTCCTGTGGAAAGATTACTTCTCCATTGATGTGACCCTCAGCAAGCATAAGAAGGATTTGTGGATGTGCATGGAACAAGGCAAATCTATAACAAATGTGACTTCAGCCAGTTCCATTGCCAAAGTCCTAGCAAAATTATTCATTCTCAGATAAATCTTTAATTGGTTCCCCTCTTAATACTGTTTCTGGACCCCAGAGTCCTTTCTAAAAAGCCTCTATGGAATATTTTTCTTCATTCTTAATTAATTATCTGAAATGTAAATTAATGCACAATAGCTTTTTTTTTTTTTTTTTTTTTTTTTTAAGTCAAGAGTAAAGCATTTTCACTGTAAATTAAGTTTCTTCCATCAACAATTTTACTGCGGCTAAGTGACATCTTTTCTATTCCAAAGCTCCAGACTCTCCTCCGTGATGTTGCTCTGCAGCAGTAAAGAAAGAAACCACTGCTTCACAATGCTAAGCACTCCAGTGGGAAACACAAACAGAGTGTATAAAGCAAAGCATTCATTTCATGAGATTTTATTAAAAGGTTTCACCTCTAAATTGAGCTGTCATACACTGTTGGGAAACTTTTTACCACAGTTTATTTTAACTATGTAAAAAACATTAAAGGAATGAAAATTCCGCAGTTTTTAATATAAAAGACATGACCTCTTACGCACTACCAGCAAGCTATAGTGCATTTAATCAAATTGGTTGGAAAGTAAAATCATGCCGAATGTGAGGATTTTTTTATTTTTTTCTCCCCCCTCAATTCTTAGAAATGACCCCAACCTTGTTAACATGCTGCAGATTTCTGTGTATCTGTGCAGCACGCTCTTTGGAGTTCACTCAGAGAAAACTACAGCGCATGATTAAAAGATATCCTCTAGATGAGAAGGACGTTCAGTAATTTATAAATCATTCATTTGTGACATAGCTTCATACAGCTTTTCAAGGAATTGCATTAACTGCTTTTGCAGTTTCCTCAAATGTTGCTTTCAGTAGACAGTGTCATAGGTCATTACCAGTTTTTCCCTTATGTAAGCAATTCCAACTTTCTATTAAAAATACTAATTTCCACCCCACTACAGTATCTTTTGAAGTAGCATGTATATTAAAAAAAATAGTCACAAGTTGCTTTGAAATATTAAAGGAATATATTTAAGTGAAGGGCTTTCAGGCAGGTTGTTTTTCTGTATTCCTGATGACAGAAAGATTTTAGCCTACAAAGTCAATAGTAAATTTTATTAAAGTCATTATTTTCCTGTTACAGGCCTTGTGCTTTAAATAAACTATAGCTGACAATGCTGTCTTACATACTGTCATGCTGTAAAACAGCCTTTCTTTATTACCACAGGGACAACTCATTTAGAACTTTGAAAGTGTTTTCACACTGGAGTTGCTCATTTGTGGTGCTGGCCGATGGCTGTTCTTGACGAATACCTTTTATAGCTGCAACTTTCTCTCTCTCTCTCACACAGACATACTTTTTTTTTCTTTCCTCCTTCTCCCCCCTCCCCCAATTCTTAGAAATGACCCCAATTCAGTATCTTTGAAAGAAAAAAATAAGAAATTGCAATCCCTTTTTTTTTTTCAGCTAAAGATAAATATTCTGCCCCCATCATCCAAAACTTACCTCAATCTTTTCATACTAATTTTACTATGACAGCTTGAAAAGTCTTACTACAACCCAATTTTTTCTCAGTTACTCTTGTTCAAATTTACAGCAACTTCAAGTAAATAATATGGGGCCATTACCATTATTCTAACGTTGTAATTTAATTGTTAGTAAAAGCTTGGTCCCTTGTCTGAGATTGCTGTTTCATCTTTAGACAGTTGCTTTGACAGAAAAGATAGCACAATAAATTGTTGCTCTCTCTCTCTCACCATACTCACTTCTTCTCTGCTGCAGGTCCCTTTCCTCCATGAGTCTGATATAGCTGTTTCCTGGATCTTTGTTTTTTTGTAGAATTTATTCTATAAGTTCAGACCAGTCTGGCACGCTGATTGATGACCTGGTCCTATTAGCCGGTTACAGCTTAAGAGGAGGTTGAAAAAGCAGGAGGTGGAAATAGACCAGGCAGGACTGGACCTTTCTGAGTTGGTTTTGCTGCTCCTGCAGAAATAGGCATAGGGCCTGTCCCTTTTGGGACCGTGTGCTGGTGCAGTGAGACATCTGTCCCACCTTGTGGCAGACAGGTCAGCTCATGAGAAAGAGTGCTGGTTACCAACCCTGAGCCCTAATAAATGATAGAAATAAAAGTAGGAAGATGTGGTGTAGACTCTTAAACATGTTCTGACATTGTTTCCTGCTTTCACCCAAGACAAATCATTTTTTATAGGCTTCCTGATTAAGAGTAGGGTTTGGCTATCTGTGTCAGATATAGCTGCCTGCTGTTCATACAAAATGTCTGTTTTTAGCCCATGAGAAAGGATGTTCTTGACTGCCTAACTTAGCTACAGGCCCTCGTCACAGAGCCATCCTTCCTGCTTCCAGAACTTTTGTCAGCTGTTGTTATCATGTAAATAGGACTATAGCCAGGCCAATTTTGTAAATTGTCCAGATGAATGAGTTATATGACCACATGTTGCTTGAATAACAGATGGATAGTTCAATCTCTGCATTTTGCTGTTCTAAATGTATTTCTGTGAATTATGTTGTTTGTCTTGATATCTGAAAAATGAAGGTTCTCTCTTTATACCTGTGTTAGAACAGTAACATTAGAGTCATGTGAGCATAAAGTTGGAAAAGACCTCTCCTGAGGTCTAACCATTTCTTCTCGATGGACAGAGAAAACTAAGCTCAGTCTAGACACCCAGATAGAAAGCTTTTTCTTCCACTGCCTTTCCAAAGTCACCTTTGAAGCAAATTAAACCATTAGTTTCTTGTTTCATTTTCTCTGTTCTGAGCTCTAGGGAAGAAGTAAGTACTGCTTCTTTATAGTGAATTTTTTACGAATTGAAGATGGACTTCCCCCTTTCTAATTTCTAAGCTGCCCAAACCCAAGTGCTGCAAGCTTCTTTTACAGGTCAGAATTTCTAGCAGTTCAGTATTGCTACAAGCTACTCCTTTTCCTTTTTCCTCAGTACACCACACATGCCCATGTGTTCTATATTATAATATGCTTAAAAAGCATATACCAGAGAACAAGCTTAGAAAAAAAGTGTTAGCTTTCCACCAACATACTGAGATAAAGTGGTTGATGATAGGTTCTAGCAAGGACAAAGATCATTGCAAAGGAGTGGATGTGATCATATAGCCCTGAGTGGGAGAAGACTGAATCAGAAAGAATGGTCAGGACACAGTCTGCTGCCTAAAGACCTGCAACTTTGGAGTACCTTTTCATGGTGAATTTTTTTCTGGCATATCTGAAGGCTTCTGTTGAGAAAGCCATCCCTTTTCTCCCCATCCCACGCTACTGCGTTCCCATCTTTTTCATTAAGACTGGATCAGAGAGCTGTGTAACTTCACAACATGTAGTCCAGTGTGCTAGTTTTCCTTCAGTAACCAGGCCATTAACCTACTCAGCCAAAAATCTTGTAGACACTGGATGAGAAATAGAAGGACTCTCTTTTGTCAGCAGTCATAGTTGACAAAGATTAAATAACAAACAAGACAGAACCAAAGTGTTCCTCTTGTATTTGTATTGTTTTGTTCCAATGTAACTGTATCTGCCTGAGTGTGATGCCCAAAACTGAGTCTATTGCTCTGTAAGAAGTCTTTTCAACACAAAGTAAAGGCGCTCTTCCAGTAATACTTTCAGGAATGTGGTTTGCCTTTTCTCTTTTGCGGCGATCATACTATTAAGACATAGGCTAAAATATGCTGAACTATAAATTCTGAGAGACACCATACTCTGATTTTACCTGGGATAGATTTAGCTTTCTTCCATATGGTTCTGTCTTTTGGATTTAAGATGAGAATAATGACAAAACACTAATGTTTTAGGTATTACTGAGCAGTGCTTGAACAGGGACAAGGACTTTCAGGGCTTGACAGTGCACATTGGAGCTGGGAGAGAACAGAATCCGAACAGCTGATCCAAACTAGGATATCCCACAATATACAGTGTCATGGTGGACAATAAAAGTAGGGGAGATAGCTGGGAAGTTGCTACACCATTGGAATACTGGCTGGACTGGGCATTGGCTGATGGTGAGCATCATTTGCACACTTGCTTTGTTCTTCTTTTTTTTTTTTTTTTTTTTTTCCCTTATTAAATTATCTTTATCTCAACCCACAACCCACACATTCTTGAACTCTACAATTTTCTCCCCATCTCACTACAGGACAGAGAGGAGTGAGCGAATGGTTATGTGGTGCTTAGCTGCCTGGTGGTTTTAACTGCATCACATAATTACAAATGAGAAGCATTCAAGGAAATCTCACAAAAGGAGGGAGAGAAGATTGAATGTATCTTGAATCCTTT
Organism: Chrysolophus pictus; assembly: GCA_037305975.1. Taxonomy (NCBI): domain Eukaryota; kingdom Metazoa; phylum Chordata; class Aves; order Galliformes; family Phasianidae; genus Chrysolophus; species Chrysolophus pictus. Next base: position 132,876,828 of record CM074576.1, on the reverse strand, counting down.
TCTACAAATATACTCTCTGGAGTGTGACCACACTGCTCATTTTTTCCTTCCAAGAGGTTATCTTAGTTGTTCTTCATACACTTCTAGGAACTGTTCCAAACACAGGGGCTATAAATCTACCACTTAGCATTTTGGGCTTTAGTAAAATATGCATCTGGTGCTCTGATGGCATCCCAAAGCTTGCAATTCTTGAAAGAGTATATGGCACCCAATGAGCAGGTCATGTTTAAATTCTGAATCTATACACTGTACTCATGATTTATAGTAAACATTTTCTGTTTAGGTCACCTGTGGTTTAATTTGATGCGTGTTGAATAGACTTGTTTCGTATGACAGCATTTAAACATATATCAATAATCTTTAAGTTTCCATGTTTTATCTGTCTAGAAAAGCAGTAATATTCCTGAAATGATATTCCAAGAATCTATGTTAGTATCTTTTAAGAAGTGTTTGCTTGTGTCACCAGGATGCATTTGTCCTTCTGGACTTCAAAAGGTATTTTTCCCCTTTGAATTGTAGATTACAGAATATATAATTCTCATGACAGTTAGCAGTCTGCTGCTATCCTACCTGCAGAACTGCCCAGTTATTATTACTAAGACAAAAGACATACAGGGGCTGTTTCAAAATCTGACATAATTGTTTTGGTATCTAACAAATGTACCATATAGCATGGTATTTTAGTTTTATAACTAATTCTTATGAGGTCTCTCTGCTAGAAATTGAGCCCTCTTTTCCTCCTCCTCACATGGTAGTGTCCCTCATGCCTCATGCAGCTAATGTAGATTCTATCAAAAAGCATGATTTGTGATGTTTGTGTGTTACTGTTTACTTAAAAGTGTTAAAACCACCTTTTCTTATCAACAGGAAACTTTCAAGATATTTAAAAGCATGCCTTTAAACCTTCTGGCAGCAATAAAGCAAAAATGGCAGGTGGCTGTATGAAAGAAGCAGAATATGTTTATACTATAACTAACCATAGGGGGAAAAAATTATACTGTATATAGTGGTTTGGAGTCTCATCTCAGTTATAAAGGTGCAAATCCAGAGTAATATTCTGCTAACAATAGCACTTCAAAAAAATACCAAAAAACCCCCACAGACTACCTCAATGTATGAATATAAAATTGCGCAATATTTGATCAAAAACAGAACAAAACAAAACCACAACATACAGATTAAATTTGCTGGGTGCAGAAAGACAAAGGGCTGGTTCTCCCATCTTCTTGCTGAACCAGGCTTGAGCATGCATTTGTTTGGTTGCCAGTGTGCCACAAGGAGTACATAAGAGATTGAAGCATTTGCATTTCTCAATTTGTGGAGCTGAAACGTCTCAAGTCTGTAACAATATTTAGGTGCCTTTTTATTGTTTGGATATACTAGTGTTTGGCTTGATACTGCCTACTGTTGTAACAGTGATTAGAGTATGAGAGCAGATGAAGTCAAAGAATAAGTCTCTTCTCCTAACCATGTGTTGTGCAAGCCAAGACCTGATTCAGAGACTAAAATCCCAACAACTCCCATATTTTTGCCACTTTACTACCAGCAGTGAAACATTTTTTTGGAGAAATTAAATAACATCAGCACAAACAACTATGGAAACTGTGTCCATCAGGAATAAAAAGATAATAGTGCAGTCTTACAAGTTATAGCAGCTTGAAGCAAAAATCTGTAGAAAGTGTTTTTACTGAGCTGTCCATGGAGTTGTACATGCTTCTCATTACAAAGAATACAATGGCAGTAGGATGGGAAAGGTAATATTATTCAGTCTTCCATTGAAAATAAGAGCTGAAGTCCTCTTTCAGATTAAAAAAAAGAAAAGAGAAATTAAAAATAATAATAAAAAGGATACAGCTGCCATTTTTCCTCCTGTCATGTTCCTCACATACATGTTCTCTCAAATCTTGCACTAGTGGAACCTCAGAAATATGTTAAAAAAGAAATCATGGTGAGGTAATTCCCATATCTGTAAATCAGAAGCATTTACTATAATGTGCAGACCAGACACACTTGTAAGCCTTGTGGACAAGATCTGGCTTTCTGCAATGCTTTTTACTTCTGCACATCCTAGGAGACTTTTGCAAACTAAGTCCTTGCTGCTGTTTCCTGCATTTATTCTCCACTGTGCTTACGTCTAATACGGACTTTATGGGAACTTAGGCTTATCTGGGCTCTGATTTGCCAAAGTATTTGAATCACAAAGAATTAAAATGCCTCAGGACCAGCAATATTTGAGAATTGTTTCCTTTATTATTGTAGCTTGCTGTGGGAAATGGAGATGTATCACACCTGCTTTGATGCCAAAGGCCCCTCCTGTTATGAAGTGATTGTTCTTTGTTAAAAAAATAAAATAATAGTGTCCCCAAAGACTCAGAAGGCAACAGTTTAACTAGCTACATTACCTCCACTATTTTCCTCCCCATCTTTTTCATCCAATAGACTCATTGGTGGTAGTGACCAGAGTGACACTGGAGGCAGCAGGCAGTGACACATTACAGGAATTCCTCTAACTGACTTTTATCCAGTGACATTGAGTGCAAGCGGGAGCTGAATTGTGCAAGGTAGCTCTAACTCCCTCTCTCTGATTTCAGTCTTTCCAGGGGGTCAACTGCTTATGAAGAATATCCATTATTTATACCTTTCAAGAGAATTACATCAGCAGGAACATATGTATTCATGTAATAAAGCTGGAAACTACCATGCAAATCTGGACCGCTTTAAATATGTATGCGAAATAGTGTATGCCAAGTTCTGTATTGACTTGTGCCTGTGTTACACCACTGTCCTCAGCAGAAACATGCTGACAGAAAGTCAGTGAATTTGGCTTAGTGGGTCTAGGATGCGCCTGATTGTGTTACTCCTGTTGGAGTACAAGTATGCGCCAACTTGTGATGTGTAAGCTCAGGACTCCATTTATCTGCTGGTGTTCCTGGGAATGGCTTAAATGTCAGTGACCATGCATTGCGTACGAGCATAGGGCAATCAGCATCCTTCCAGGAGATGAAGTGTGTCTCTCTCAAGGGCTGCATTCTCACATCACAGTAACGTAGACCCTGCCCTCTGATCAACATCTTGTTCTTGACTACAGAAATCAAATTTACATCTCCAGAAGCAATGGAAGCTTAAATATTGTTTCATTCTGACCTCTCTCTCTGAACTGTGACATTATTTATTCTGAGCAACTACATTTCTCTCGGCTAAATTAATCAATGGCCCTTTTAGGGCAGGTCCATTTCTTTTTTCATAGAAGAAACTGCATCACATTACCTACCAGTCAGCTTCAAATCTTTCATTTTGTAGGAGGCTCAGAGAGAAAACTGGAATCAATACACTAGGCCAGCTCAATCTGGATTTCAGGTCAACACTTGGAGAGGGAAAAGGCAATTTTGAGACTAATGTCCAGCGATATGAAGTTTATGGGCTAAGGCAGACTTCTAAGGTCAGTCTCCTGGACCTATCTGCAGCTATCAGCCCAGGAATGTTACGGACAGCAGTTTGCAGAAGGGCTAGGGATTCACCCTGACTGTCTTAAGCCCTGTTGAGGGACACATCTAAACCTCCAAATTCAGATCTATCTAATGGTAATGTTCTTCAAGGATCGATTATCTTTTTACCCTCACCAGTATCCAATGCAGTCCAGAGGAGAAAGAGTTAAAGTATGACAGAAAAATGCTAGCAGATTGATGCATATCAAGCAAATGGAAAAAACATTTTTGTGTTCCAGAACCTAAGGGAATGCTAAGACAGTGATAGCATAAATGAGAATGATTAGACCTGCTTCTGAAACAGTCTTTCCTATAGGCTGGATAAAAAGCTTAATTTCTGGTGAATGATAGTTTTGGTTAATTTCAATCCCAGTTGGAAATTCATAGCCACTTCTAAATAGTGATCTGAGTGCCGTAAGCCAGAAGAGATGTTTGCCTCCTGGCATACAGGTAAGGCTCTTTCTTTAAATTAGGCAAACTTTTTTTTCCGCTTGAAAGCCTGTAACCATATCTAGAACACAGCCTGAAATATTCTCAGTATCCAGGAACTGTAACAAAGATGAACTTCAACTGTGCTTATTCAAGCATAGTTCAGCCATTTCACATTGAGTCCTAAAATATAATTGTTTCAGATAAAATTTATTTAACTCTTTAGACTAAAATTTGGCTTCATATGAGCAGTAAACAGACAGAACATCTCTATTAACAAGATTTACTGAATAAGAAATCTGTCAGGATAAGTCATCTGAAAATTAAAACAGACATCAGACTAAACATATAGATGAAAGACTTCCACAGCTTTATGTATACAATGGACTCAGAAGCCAGAGTTCCAAAACACCTGTAAAAGTATCTAATGTGTAAGTTTGCACTGATAGCCCTATACATGAAAAATATGATCACTTTGTCTTATAGAGCTTTTATTGCACGTTTGGAAAGAAAGTCTAAGTGCAAACCTTTCATCAAAGGAATTTTAATGAGAATTTCCAGATACCTCCAACAACCAGATGAAAACCTTTTGGCTTATCTTCACATGAGAGATGGTATTATATTTATGTTACTGATTCAGAAATCTACTTCTATACTCTTAACGATTGTCATTCTATTTTTGTTTTTCATTCTGACATGATCTTTTGGCAGTCTTGCTATTTTAAAAGATAGTCAAACAGGTTGTTTTGCTTCTTCCTTCCAATTTTTGGTCCCAATAAACAATGCTGCCATCTTGCTGTTATTCATGTCTAGCTGACACATTATTTTTGACTCTGCCTTCCATCTTTTCATTTGCTCTTTCAAAGTGACACTCTGTCTTGCCATCTGTGCCTCTAACACTAAGAGGCCAGGCCCATCCCTGGTTTCACCATTGAGATTCACATCCCTCATATTCTGCTATTTAGATATAGTCAATATTTAGACTAATCTTCTCTGGTCTTCCTCAAGTCAGACAGTATCCCATTCCCAAGACACACTCAACATACCTCTGGCTAACACAGGTCTGCTAATCTTTAATTCTGACTTTATTACAACATACATACATCCTCTTCTAACTCCTCCTCCTTTATGTTTGATTTAACTTGTTCTTGAAGTACCTGCTCCTTCCTGCCTCCTGTTCTTCCCTTTTTGTCATAATTTCACTACCGCTTGTAAAGCAAATCTCAGTAGTCAAGGGCCATAGAGCCTTTCATATTTTCTATATTCTGCGTTTACAGAATGGCTTAGGTTGGAAGGGGCCTCTGGAGGTCATCTCATCCAACATTTGCTCAAACATGACCATGTCCAGGCAGCTTCTGAAGAGCTCCATAGAGGAGACTCCTTGAGCAACCTGTGCCAGTGCTCCATCACCAGCACAGTGAAGTGCTTCCAGGTGTTTAAAAACTCTTGTATTCCAGTTTGTACCCTATGCATCCTGTGCTGGCACTGGGTAGCACCAAGAAGAGCCTGGCTCCATTCTCTTTACTTCTTCCATTCAGGTATTAATGGACAGTGATAGGAACCTGCCTAACCTTCTTGTTCTCCATGCTGAGCCATCCCAACTCACTCTCTCCTCATAGGAGAGGTGCTCCAGTCACTTCATTGTCTTGGTGGATCTCCATTGGACTCTTCCATGTCTCCCTTGCACTGGGGTACCCAGAAGTGAACATAAGACTCCATATGTGTTGGAGATTCATGATCCTTGAGGTCCCTTCCAACCCTGGCAATTCTGTGATTCTGTGATGTGCTTTCACCAATAACAGAAGAGTGGAAGGATCATCTCACTTGACCTATTGATGATACTTTTCCTAATGCAACCAAGAATACCATTAGCCTTAGCAGCAAGGGCACATTGCTGTCTCATGCTGTCTGTACTCATTGCATACAGATACAGTCAATGCATAGCATAGCTAGCAGATTGAAAAAAGTGATTCTGCTCCTCTGGTTCACTTTCATGAGGCCCCACCCGGAGCATTGCATGCAGCTCTCAGGCCCCCAAATTAAGAAAGGCACACATCTATATGGGCAGGATCAGGGGAGGCCATGAGGATGATTAGAGGGCTGGAGCACTTCTGTTCTGAAGGTAGGCTGAAAGAGCTGAGGTGGTTCAGCCTGGAAAAAATAAGGCTCTGGGGAGAACTCATTGCTGCCATCCAATATGGAGGTCTGTGGGAGACACTCTTTATCAGGGAGCATAGTGACAGAACAAGGGGTAAGAGTTTTACAGTGAATAAGGGTATGATTAGAAAAAGGGTTGATCATATGTATTTCACAGCATTTAACATGGCAAGGTATCAAGCTTATTTCAGCACCTGACTCTTTTAAATAACTTACTTTAACTATTCTAGAGAACGTAGGTTAAGAAGCCTTTCTTCTTGTATCAATATGTATACATATTCTCATATTTGTTGTGTAATGCTCAGTAGTTTCAATCATTGTAAATATCTGAAAAATGGGAATATTTTGGTAAAATTGCAAGACAATATTAAGGGATCATTAGTTCATGTAGATAACTTTCTAAGTGACACAAGATCAAAAGGTGTGTAATCAAAACAGTGATTTGTATTGAATACGGCATACTCTTTGTCCTGAAAGTGACATATCTGTTGCCTATTTTAGACTAACTCATACCTTTAAAGAAGCTACAATCCCTTAGTGAACTATCAGGGGTGTGAGGGAAACAAGTCAAAGGAGGTATTATTGGATTATTCACTCTTCTAGGACAGAACCTGTTTGTGTAATCAGAGATATGCCTTAAGTGGTCTTTAAAGAAAGTCAGATTTTTGTTTAAAAAGGGGAAGGAGGAGGCTTCATTAACTAGACTGACAGGCTCCATGGATTTCTCAAGTGTTTAAATTAAGGATTGTGAGTTCTTGAAACTTGACAAGGTACGCGGGATTGTCACTGCTGGCTGCCTGAACCAGAGGTAAGTGCAGATTAAGCTTTTCCTATCTCTATTATAAACATTATTCCTGTTCTCAAAAGTTCAGTGAAATAGAAAATAGGCTATTATTTTTAATATATTAATATATTTTTTCAAATAATATTTAAATTGTCAAACAAAATTCTAAAACACGAAAAGTGCTCAGGTGCTGCTCATCATTGTTCTGGTGTTCAATATTTGGCAATCAACATAAGTTTCTTAAATAAATGAAATTATGGCATGCTTTAAAATACACCAAACCATTTATTTCAATTTTTCTAGAACTATTTATGGAACTGGATTCAACCAGTATTGAATTCGTATTTGTACTAGCATTGCACAC